>JAPEVF010000029.1:37357-105659 GCA_029747585.1 Pleurotus djamor | reverse complement strand
AAMCAGGAACTATGACGTCTGTGGAGGAGCRGCWCCTCCCGGTCCCAACGCACCACTAGGTAAGGCGACTAAGAMGTGTCGACAGATGTTYCTCCGCTAATTGCACTTTATCCAGGGAAYAATTGCAACTCTGATAGACTTGCAASCTCCAATGCCCAAGCTGCGGTGGCTGCATGGACCGCGGCTGGATTCCCKAGTAGCAAATTGCTGCTYGGATTGCCTCTYTAYGGMTACGTGATCAGGAGCTCGTCGAACAAGATGTTCACATCCGATGGATGTATTGACGCCACGGCGTTGGAAAAGGTCGGAAGACATCGGCCCAGAGAWATTGTAGGTCAAGGTCTAGCGGCGGCGGGTGATGTCAGYCGAATGTGGGGGCAGCARGTGGCTTTCAGCGATCTTCTCGCCAAYAAGATCATCAGGAAACAGGACGGAAAATACGTGGCGGACTCAGGCTACCAGCGAGGTATGTGAAGTGATAACAGAGCTTCAGTCAGGCTCGCTCACTTTGACTTGATAGGCTGGGACAATTGCAGCTCGACTCCGGTGAGTGGGGTTCTCTGATAGGATAGACTCGGACACATGACCCTTTCATAGTTCTTATTCAACCCYGGGAGAAGCACGTTCATATCTTACGACGACAACGATTCGCTYTACGCGAAAGCGCAGTTCGCTAARCARAAGGGCCTCGGAGGGTGCTTCACATGGTCCTTAGATCAGGTACGTCGGTCGTTCCATAGTTGACGAKTGAAAYTGACACCTTRGCCGTGTAGGAYGACGGACTYTCTCTGCAATATGCTATCCGCGCTGGCTTGTTCAAGTAAGCGTGTAGGGCTACATAARGATTCATACTNTTCATAGACTCGTTRCATACRKTGGACTTCCGTGCATAGTAAACTCAATCGTCATATCAGCCAGGGAACACCCCTATTYCAAAATGAACTTCGTTTCTGAGGGCAGATCRCTSCGTCTTGGCGATGSGACTCATGATCGCTGGCGTCGTCTCTTCAATAGCCAGTACGTTAGGAAGAYCAYCAAGAGCAARAATATGACTATGAAGCTGATCAGCAAAGRGARTYCTTGACTCTRCMCAAGTAATCYNNNATTACCTCCTCCAATGGCAGCCCCAGCGATTACTCCGTTGTCAGGCCGAGTCTTGTGGCAYTGCATTTCTCGRTAGCTGAYATTYAAGWGTATGGTTAGCATTATATGCTCTGTGACGGCCAGAAAGTCGGGTATACTTACTTTTGATCGTAGCACTGGTGCGATGTTGCGGCAGCGCTGCGCGTCGGTCGATTGGCTTTGAAMTTCTTGATGCTGGCTTCCTCGAGAGTTCGGGTGGTAGTAGGCATGATCGTAGATGTTAGGTGATAGCTGGGGTTGCTTGGATGTGAGCGTGTGGAGAGGGGAATATATGGTTGATGAACAGCTAGAAGACGNCNNNCTNTATAAAGCTTTCAGCCTCGAAGGTCAATCCAGCTTTGGCAAACTAATYCAGGTATGCATGGAATGTGRCTGCGATGAGCTGTAGCGAGTCACCCGCAGTGTATCCATGGATAGATTTGCCTCATTGATTAATGATAGAGAGTGGCCACTTCGGTGGCGGCGCCTCCTCCGTGGTCAACGACAAAGACGAACGCCGTTCCTGGAGGCTATGGCGAATTGCAGATTTACTTCGACGCAAATATAAGGATGGATTTATAGATGGCAACATGAGATTCAATATCGAAACCGACTAAGCGTGTGTAGATGGTGAGCATGAGTGCAGAGTGAACCAGTAGGAATAAAGATAAGGCAAGGGTATGGGCAGAGTGGTTGAAGGGAATGGTGTAGACTTCGAACTGAGAGCTTTAGACAGGAGCAGGATCGGGGAGTGGAACGTAGTCTTTTTCTTTCGTGTTCTTGCGACTTTGTGGGGTCGGTTTGAAGGCCTCAGGTTCTGACGCGAGTCGTCGTTTACGTCGTTTTAGGAACCAGTAGACAAGGAAAGCAATCAAAGACAAGCCAACAACTAAAATTTGAAACTTGTCAGAATAGATATGGGTATCCCAGGTAATGAAATTCTCACCTCCTCCGATAACTGAGCCTGCAATGATGGCAGCTTTGTTATTTGAGGGACATGGAATCTGTTTACCGCTAATATACTGTCAATGGGGGATTTCATCGAGAAGACAGAGAGCCAGAACATACTCTTTGTCATAGCATTTACGACTTGACCCAGAGTGCACAATAATTGGTGCCCCAACAACGCCGCCACCACCTCCGCTTTTCGTACTACTACTTTTGCTGCCTGAACTTTTGCTGCCTGAGCTCTTGCTCGAAGAACCACGGCCTCCTCCACCCCCGCCTCGGGCATCAGCGAAGTCAGCTTGAATGGCCAACGCCAAAGCGAACAGTAGGACGGGACTGATAGTCGTTGTGACAGGTTGTGATCGTGATGAACATTTGTGCATGTGGATCGCGAACGAAGCCGTCGTTGCTCGGGGGAACGGGAGATGAGATATGGTGTCGGATAGCACACCAAAGCCGATCTTATAGGCGTCGGGAAATGCAGTACAAAACTGTACGAGCACAATTCTAGCCAAGAAAAAANTGTTTTTGAACCTGTGGCGCTGGCAGATGTGGGCGGCGAGGCAGTGCGAGATCTAGAGGCGCTTGTACACAATCGTCATGACGTTGTCTGAGCAATATTACCATTGTTTAGATGTGCTAATGTATACAATACGGGACCCACAACGGGCAACTAAGCCATCCAATAATATATCCTCCAGAGATATCCTAGTTTTCCTGCAATGCGGCGATTTCTTTGTTCGTCGTCAGCTTTGTCATTGTCGTCTTCTTCATGTTCATCCCTCCGGAGATCCACTGTTCCTACATCAACTAAATCACTATACCATAGGCCACCCCTCCGACGCGTCGAGGTTTCAGCTTCACCCGATCCAGTCGGAAGGCCCTTGTCTGCACCGGGTCGGCGGATTAACATCCAACCCGTGAACATGATAACCATGACAGGAATTTCCAGATAGAATGACACGAAGTCGACAGCAGAGAAGTGAGGGAAGACCGATGACCAGCCTTGGACTACCATAGCTGTCAGATCATGCTAGGATGCGGTACTGAACAGTAAACTCACTGATAATCAATGCGGTAACACTGACAATCTTAAAGTAGTAAAATTAAAGTAGTAAAATTGTGAGTACAAGGACGAATCCTTCCATGATAGGGTTGACTCACAACGAAAATGGGACCCCATGGCCATGTCCAAGATGCACGAAATTTCAGTTCATCGAGCGATCTTCCTTGAGCTAACCATGCTTTGCGGAAACGCCAACTGGCCAGGCCAATTGATAACCAAGCAATCTAGAGTTTCAAAAACACGATTGTTTCACTCCCTCAACTCAGATGATCAAAAGGGATGGCTATCATACCTGATTCGACACGCCCACAAGGTTCTGCAGCCACCCCCATAGTTCACCACTTCCAATGAAGCTAGATCCGAAACACAGCGCGCTGATACTGCTCGTCAGTAACAGCGACGGAAGCGGTACACCTCTCTTCGTGGTCCACATGAAGACTTTCGGCGCCTGTTGCACTGCTGCCAGCCCTGTACGTCCCTCAGCCTCAACAATGCAGAAAAGGAATGATATATGGGCTGCATACCATACAGGACTCGGGTACCAGCGAACAGCGCATGGTTTCCAGCCGAGAGGACGGACGTCAGAATGACAGTGTTCATGAATGAGCCCGCAACCTCTAAATGGGCATTTCAGTTGAGCAAAGGGGCATTATCCGCATCGCATACGTACTAGAACCGGCACGCTCAAAAATGATGGTAAAGGGAGAAGTAGTCGTACTCTTGTTGGATAAATTAGGGTAATTCCATGGTACTGGACGACAGCAACTCCGTCAGCAAGAGCATACCTCGCCAAGCATGCGCATGCTTGAAGCCGAAACGTACCATTGAGTCCAATGAGCAGAATGCTCAGAATGTAGAAGATCATGATTCTGAATGGAAATTGATGTTACTCTGGTTAATGTCGATGTCCACTGGGCATGGGCTCACCTCCAAAATACAGCCTTCACCACACGGGGCATATTACGCGAAGGATTTTTCGTCTCGCCTGCTGTGATACCAAGGCTTTCCGTCCCACCATCTTCAAATCATCAGCAAAAAAANGTGATAGCCGATGTTACGCTGGTACTCACAAGCAAAACTAGCCGTGACAAAAACCCTTGCGAAGCCCCCAAATCCACCACGGAATGGAGCACCTTCTATGCGCCAGTTCGATCCCCCAATATACGTATGATCCGTATTAACTCCAACATTCACTAAAATACCCAAGATAATGAAGACGAGGATTGTGGCGACTTTCAAAGACGCCAACCAATATTCTACAACAAACAGCCAAGTAGTTGAGTCCACCCATCTGAGAAGAACGCATACGCCAAGTAATGAACCACTCACCCATTTCGCCGTATGCTTTGACATGAACTGCGTTCAACCCCACAAGGAATATCCAGAATGCAACACTAACGATCCATGTGTGCGAAGGGGTCCAGAATTGCAGCACTAATTGCGCAGCTGTCAAATCTCCGGCGACAGACACAGCGTCGTTAAACCAGTAGTTCCACGACAGAGCGAACCCGTACGAAGGAGAGAAGAACCGCGTTGCATACGTGTTGAAAGAGCCTAATCCGCGGACAAGCGATGAATTCAAACCTAGGCCTTGTATCATTCGAGAGACGTTGACTCACCAGCTACTGGGTATTGCGTTGCCATCTCTCCAAGCAGCAGCAAAGTCACATAGACGATGAACCCAACGAGTGAATAGCATATAAGCATCGCCGCCGGTCCTCCCTGTGCAAGAGACCTCCCCGTGCCCAGAAACAGACCAGTTCCTATCGTTCCAGCAATGGCTATCATCTGCACTTGACGCGCAGAAAGTCCTCTTTGTAGGCCATGAGCACGGGTATCCTGGTCGACGGGTGGTAAAGGTAGGACGTCATCGTCGACCGGAACGGGCGTTTCTGCCTCTGCAATGGACGTTTTCGACGGGCTGCCCATGGATCCAGAAACTCCAGAGGTACTAGAAATTGCCCCATAGCTCCGATGCGACTGAGATTTATAGAGAGCTTGACTCGGCGAAGGTGGCTCATTGGTAACAGGGCCCATCTCCAGTTGAATCAGGATCCAACCTTTGCAAGCGCGTGGAACTTCACCGATTTCGCCTTACCATCCAGCCGCTTGCGAAAATTGTATTGATAGCGTCTTCGAGCGCACATATGGTGCAATCGTGTTGGGAGGAGGAAAACAGGATGGTCGAGGCTCCAAACGCGTTGATTTGATGTTATCCATTCCGACTGGATGAGCAAAGTGACATCGATCAGGGATATCCCGTAGGTAACACATGTGCATGGAGGGTATATACATACGCACGTCCGGCAGTAGAGTAAATTATACTATGCAGTTTGGGTATTACAACTGTCCAACCGAGACCCAAATTAAAAAGACAACGAGAAACTGGTCCAGGACACGAGACCTGCTGCTACAATAATATAGAGGGAAATCGTCCATGAATCGATATTATTTAACCAGAGAGTTGGGGATGATGAGTTTTCGAGATGTAAGTTTCAAAGGAGGGACCTCCAGCCCGCTTCACGACACTTCTTGACCAGGCGTTTGACTTCCTGAGACCGAGCGCGAGTAGTGACCAGGAGGGTATCAGGCATGTCAACAATGACGAGATCATCGACACCAAGGCAAGTGATTAAACGCCCTGATCCGGGGACAACGATACCACCAGCCATCTGTTCTGTCAAAACTGCGCAACAACGGTGAGTTTCAGCCAGACGGGGGCAGACTCCCACTTACCCAAATTGCTATCACCGAGAACACGCGGTTGGTTAGCTTCCGCGGGCAACAAATCAGCCAAGGAAGAGAAATCACCAACGTCGTCCCAACCTGGGATGAAACTGTTCAGAAGACAATCACAAGTTGGACAAAGCTAATACATACCAAATGTGGCTGGGACGACAGCGACTCGACCTTCAATGGCGGCGGGTTCGGCGACAGCGTTGTCAATGGGTATTTTCTCCAATGTCGGCCACACTTCGTCCAGAGTCTTCTGTCTCAGCACTTCGTCATCCCAAACTGAACCTATCTGCATCAAGCCTTCGTACAACTCTGGCTTGTACTCCTTCAACAGCTGAAGAAGGAAGCTGGCTTTCGTTACGAACATTCCAGCATTCCAGCGGTATTTTCCAGTGGCAATGTAGGCAGCTGCGGTTCTAGCATCAGGCTTTTCTTTGAAGCTAGAAACTAGGCGCGCATTGGGTGCCTCAGTGATGTTCAGCTTGTCTCCAAGACGTACGTAACCGAAACCAGTGGACGGGTGAGAAGGGGCGATTCCGATCGTGACAAGATAATCTTTTCGGGCGACCTCAACCGCTTCTGCGACCGCCGCAAGGAAAGCATCGTCACCAGAAATCATATGGTCCGCAGCAAAGGAACCAATGACGGCATCTGGGTCACGATGGGCAAGAACAGCCGCCGCGAGACCTATGGCGGCCATAGAGTCCTTAGGGCCTGGTTCACACATGAGGTTGTGCGGCAGGAGATCGGGGAGCTGCTCTCGTATGACTTTGATATGACTCGGTCCGGCGACAATAGTGGTCCTGCTTGGAGACGACAGCGGCAAGAGTCGATCCCATGTCGCCTGAATCAAAGATCTGCCCTTAAGTGTAAGGTCTAAGAGAAACTTGGGATGCTCTTCTCGAGACAAGGGCCATAGGCGGGTACCAGCGCCACCCGCAGGAATGACGACGTAAAAGCCGGGAATGTCCCGAACTGAATGCGGAAGCGATATAGTGATGTTTTCACCCAAGGGCGAAGCGTGATGGACGACGGAAGTAGTGGCGATTGACGGGATGGCTTGGGTGGGGGTCGTAAGGAAGGGGGACTTGGCGCGTAATTGAGGACTGCCTGGTACGGCGGGTGTCATGAAGCCAGGTGTTCCTGTCCTGTTGGAATAACCCTTTGGACGAGTCAACATTGAGAACGATCCGGGGTAACATTGGAGGGGGAAGCGTGCGGGGACTTGTGCGTCCGGAGCACGGGTTTAGGCGAGCGCCTCGACCTGATCATCTAGACAGCATGAACGCCTGACTATCCCGAAGCCTGGACCAACAGACTCGCGAATGGCGGAGTGTTGGAGAAGCACACCGATGTGTATGCTCACCTGTAGGCCATCGCGAACTTGACGTTCAAGGCTATTATTTGCCATTCTGAGTTCAGCGCATTCTTGCCTGAGATCAGCGAGTTCGACACTCTGTGAATGTATGTGATAAGACACGTCCGTGAAATATCAACGAGGGTAAGGCATACCTGTTTCTGAACTGCACCCAAAATCTGGGCAAGCATGAACTCTACATTGTTCGGAGCAGCAGAGCCATTGGTCTGCGCAGTGGGAGTTGGAGCGAAAAGACCCGAGGAAGACATGGTGGTGGTATGAGAGAAAGGAATGGTGGAAAGTGAAACAGGCAGAGGCTATTTATTATTATAGACCGAAAGCTCTGGCAGAAATCGACGGCTCGGCCATTGCCGAATCTGGAACGTGCAGAGCGCCGGAGTGTTTTCGACTTGGTGGTGGCTAAGTTAACCCGGAAGGATCATCATATGACACGGCAACACGAGAACGAACGTGTCGCGTCAATTCTCATCACTTGTCGCCGTCAAAGCCCCGGTTCAACAACCAAAAGTTATGCCAACTTGTGAAAAAACATTGGAAAATTATAAGCAACGCCTTCGGGGCGCTTGCATCTGAGCGCTAATTGCGACCAAGAATGAACATCGATTTTCTTTCATCCTTCGGAAGCCTCGACGAACTCGTCCAGATCATCTACCAAGGCGCATACCGCTTTGTCGTGCTCTCGTCCGTAGACGAGTCCAAATGGTCCATCCACCTTGGCCTCTCAGGTTCAGAGGGCCGTTGGTGGCGCGGTTCCTGGACACAAGATGATGTCCATAATCTCGTTGTGCGTGACCCATTTCTAACTGAAATCACCTCCAATAAATGGCGATTCATACTGATCAATTCCGTCTACACAGGGGCCGAACCCATCTTCCATCCTACTCGACACCTTTGCCGAGAAACTCGCAGATTCTTTGACAGGTGGCGACCTCTCCATAACAGACTGGTCCGCCGACCGCAACGCAGAAATCAAGGTAAAATCAACACTATCGTCTACGTGGTCCATTCAAAAGTCTAAATCTCACCTTAAACCCGCAGCTTACATTCGGCCCTACTTCTAAACGCCCCCTCCACGTCCCGCTCGTCGAATTAACCTCGGAAGAGGCAGCGTCACATGCAACAGACGTGTTCTTGGAAGTATGTCTCTTCAAACCGTCCATATATTTCGCCAATCTGACTACCCGTCTCCGAAGATTGCCCTGCAAGCAAAGACAAGAAATTTTCGGCTGCATCCCCCTGCCTATGCCGCCACGTCGACGCGATCCTTTTCCCCGCCCAGGAATCCCAGTGCGTGCAGCGTGCCTCATCGCGTCTACCTCCCTTTATCTTTGATGATTCCATGCTTACTCCCGGGTACCACGGTTCTAGATGCCAATTCCAATGCAGAACCCCGTAACGATCATGCGCAGTCCCCTCCGAGAAAGAGGATAGATCCCCCTAAACCCTCTCCTGTGTCAAACGCAGACGGCCCTACACGACCGTTCCCCTCGACGTCCTCGTCTTCCTTGAAGCCCGAACCACGACAGACGGTACCGAGTAACCCGATCAAGAAAGCAACCCCATCCACATCTCAGTCCAGTGAGTCTTGATTCCATTCCGTATATCCTTTCGCCATCGTTACCCACTTCACTATTGTCTACTTACACTTGATTTTAACTTTCTAAAGAACCCGCTCCGCCGAAGCGAAATAAGGGAGCGTCCCTTGCGAACCCGAGCAAGAAAGCGAGAAAGTACCAGGCCCTTGAATTCGCTAGCGATGACGACGAATGAGGGAGTTCTCTAATAAAACCATCCTTATCCCCGATGTCCGAAAGGTGCNTATCCTCAAGTCTCAGCGACGGTGATCATGTTTCTGTCATATCTGTGTATCTGTGTATCTCTGTCTATCGCATTACGCCCAACATTATTCCAAGAAAAAAACGAACACAGAGGAACGAAGTAACCAACTGACGTAAGTCAAGAAACAATCAACTAACTACCTACGCAAAACACAACGAACAAACGAAGATAAGTAGGGAAAACAAGCATACATAGAGGCGTGCATAAGAACACATTGCTAGATGGCGATACAATGCGGGGTGGAGATGATGCATGATGATACATATTAGGTAGCCAAGAAAAGGTGTGATGAGGGGTTATACCAGAGAGCTCTGCTCGAGGTTGTGTCGCAATAACACATCTTGCACTGATACCCTAGTTAGAAGGTGAACAGTGTACGGAGGAGGGAGATGGACCGACCGTTTTGCAGGATATGTAGAGTAGATGAGGTATCCTTTGAATGGGCGTCAGCGTGTACGACCGATGGGCAACTGGTCGACTGAGGAAAGGGCGCTCACAATTACGGAAGTAAAATGACAGTAGTACGCTCTTGCTTGGGGAGAGCATTGTTTATGGATACCGGCTATGACGGCGTAGTTAGCACGCAAGACAATAAAAGAAACGACGCGACTCACCAAACTTCTTCCGTAGATCTGTCGGTGCACAAGGCCGTAAGAATCAACGCAGATTCCGTAGCTCAAATAGCGGACTCACAATTAGATGCATTATTAAAATCGTTCGGCCTATCACCATAAGAAATCACGTATTTAGCAAACTTGATGCCAGCCTGTAGTTTCGCTTTCAAGATGTCGCATTTATCTGCGCAAAGGGGGAAACGAGCATGAGTGAGTGGGAAGGGAGGAAATGATGGAATCATCAACATACTCAAGAAGAGAATGATATTAGTATCCTTCAAAAGCCGATTCGATACGATAGCTTTCCATAGCAAGATAGAATCCTCCTGTTCACAAGATCAGCGAAGCACGAAGAGCGCGAAAAGAACGGCCGCTTACCAGACGGTTGACCGACGGGTCTTCTTGCAAAACCTGGTCGAAGCAACTTATCGGAGCCAGAAATATGATAGCATTCACATCATCGAAGTACGGTACCCAGGCAGCTGTCGAAACCTCACTTAGCAACCGCATGGCTACTGAATAGAGGAAATTACTCACCACGCTATCGATGGGAAAGACATATCCCATGGGAGGAAATTCGTCAAACTCGGACACAGAAAGTGTGAATTGCAGTACGCACCAATGATCTTTGGCCACCGACATCAAAAACCCTCCACTCGTGGCTCAGCATATTTCCTAGCAACGGGACATTGGTGTCGGTGGGAAATCCTAAAAGTATGGTATCGATATCATACCTGATTTGAGTTTGAATCGATGCTCAGAAACCCCCAGTGTCTTCAGACGGGCACGGAGGATGTCATCTAAAGCAACACGAACATCAGACTACCCAAAAGATGTGATAAACATAACTCTGAAGGTACTCACCATCAGAAGGCATGTACTTCGGGGCGGTGACACGGTCCAACGAGTCCAAGAAACTATCAGATATCATGTACTTCAGTCCCCATCACCATCGGTGGCGACATGTATCACGTACAATCCAGCCATCTCTTCAAGCCGAAGTTTTTGCACCTCCAACAGCTTTTTGACCGTTGGATCGGTCGCCAACTGTCTCATGTCGGCTGAACATGCGTGTAGCACCATCCCGGGATCCTTTGGATCATCCCAGACGACCTCTTCCTGATCATCATTTCGCTCCCGAGGCAAGAGTCGACCTAAGGCACCCTTCCACGCCGCACCAGCGTAGATTGAGGGCTCTACTGGAGGAACGTTTGATCTGTTGGAGTATCGTAGGGGAGTCAGCCGCGTAGCTTCCAATTCAAAGGACCCAGTCGGAGCCAGTGTCCGTGTGAGAGCGTGCTCAACAGAAAGGAGGGGTGACAACCGCATCTTGAGCTTGAGTAGATCGGGAGAAAGCTTCGGATAATCTGCATCGACTATAGGGGAAGGGGAACGGGAAGAAGGAGGGGTGTCGTAACCAGAAGTTACGCGGGAATGGGCATCCTGTGCTTCGGTCATGGCATCAAGAATCAGCCGTATGGACCGCACGACGTTGAGTTGGATAACGGCTCGCCATAGAGCTCTCTCTGCTCTGAAGGCCTGATAGGAATGGAAATGAGGCAGTGAAAGGCGGGGTTACGTATGACCTGTACATACTTTGTCGGATTGCATGAGTTGGAAGTCTAGTACGTGTCAGTTATGACGGATGGTGGCGAAACGAATCGTGAAACGCACTTTTGAGAGTTGTCGACTTGCCTATCATTACGGGACATTAGCCGAGACACAACGGAACGTAATTAAATCAATTGAGCTGAACAATGAACTACGTAACATACCAGATTCACTCTGCCCTGTGTGGGCGGACAATGAGCTGCATTAGTGCACCGAGGGACGGCGGGGGAAGTATGACCGAGGGCTNCACCGAGCAACAAGACTTTAACAGGTTTAGTGCCCTTCTTCTCCGCTTGTCTCTCGCGATTGAGCTCCTCATCGATGGCGTCTGAGCGTGCCTTCGCAGCGCGTTCTTCAGCCAGACGCGTCTCCTTCTCCTGTTCTGTTTCGTTGGGCGGCGGTTCCAGAACGTGAGCGAGGGGGTCGTCCTCGACGTTGCGCCGTTGGTGTTTGGATATCATGAGTTTTGAGGGAATCGTATTATGCAGTGACGGCGAGAATGGTATAGCGGTATTACGGAGGGGAGGAGGAAGGGAATGGTGGTGGTAGGGAAGAAAGAAGTATTAGACAGATAAAATCGAAGTAGACGGAAAAGTGGAGAGGTAAGTTGTTTGGCAAAGTTGACGCCCTCAGTTGTGCTACAAGTGTTTTGGGCCGCCGTCAATGGACACATGATAATCTCCCGCACACAGGCGCCCTTTCAGAAACCTGACAACAATGATTACCAAATACTCTCCATTCTCCGAATAGACTGGTTCAGTGGTTGGATGAAGCTGGAGCAATGTTTCTGCTTGCTCATTCAGGCAGGACTTGTTCGTCTGCCATGGATCGATCGGAGGTGGCCTTGCTCAGGGTCCGTCGCTCCTGCAAATGCTTCCGTTTATCTGATCTCACGCCCACCGCCATGGCCATTCACATATGCTGGATATTATACAGAATACAGAGAATACATATATGTGTGAGGATCGCTTCCACTGCCGATCAAGAATGCTGTTTTGCCTTTTGCTTCACATTCTCAGCACCTTCAGCGACTTTCTCAGCGCCCTCCTTCTTGACTTCTTCGCCCTTGGATTTACCCCAGCCGAGCCAGCTAAACCAGCCAGCCTTCGCCTCTTCGCCCTTCTTTTCCGCCTCGTGGATTCCGTGCGAGACTTTCTCCCGCGCTTCGCTATAAAGATGTTCGGTGGATTGGCGCACGGAGCCTAGACCTTCCTGAGCTTGATGCTTGTAGTCATCTAGACGTGCTTGGACGTCAGAGGCGGTTTGTTTTGCACGGGCTTCAGTGTCGGAAATAGTACTGTCGATGGACGCACGAGCGGATTCTACTCGCTCCCGACTTGATGCCTGTTGGTCGAAAGACATAAATTAGTCTTTGAAGAAGCATTTGATACCAAAGCAGACGTAAGACTCACCTTAGCGGTGTCGTACTGATTTCGTGCTTGACTGGTAGCAGTATCAACACGGTCCTTTCCAGCTTCCTTCAGCTCCTTCGCCTTGCGCTGCATCTCTGCATCCTCTTTCTTTGCCTTTTCCTGCAACCTTCTGGCCTCGTCCGGGTTTTCATTGAAATACCAGTAAGCTCCTCCCGCCGCAGCGGCCACCATCCCAGTGATGAGCAGGCCATTGCTTGAAGGCTTTGGAGGCGAGAGATCTTCTCCTCCTGGATGTGGAGGCGGTGTGGTCGAGGCTTTCCTGATCGTCTGGGCGATCACAGGGGTAGCCCCTGGTCGAACGACTCTGGTGGAGAACTTGGTTGCTTGGACGATGCGAGCGGCGTACATTGTGTAAAGGAAAAGGTTTTGTGAGTGAGTGAAGTGTGCGTCCGAGAGAGGTGACCTACCCTTTATACTGCGACCAAGGGCGTGGAGGAGGGCACGGGATGACGCAGGTGACGTCACTTCGCGTGGGACCAGAGAGGCTCATATTAAAATTGAAGTGGTATTATAGGTCGCTCGCCGTAGCTACATGTACATACGAATTTTACAAGTGATAGGTAAATCGTAAAGCCAAGGTTGATTGAAACCATTTAATCATCTATTCCACGTAGTCCAACTGATTTGTCCAGGCGGATCAGGATGGTAAGCGAGGACGGTCTCAACCACTTCTAGTTACGATGACAAAAGTTAGTGGAATCCCTGTAGTAAACATTCAACCGATTCACCTGAGCGACTCAGTCTCTCCACCAGGTCCACTAAGCGATCTCTAGCCGAGTTACTTCTACCCATGCCCAGCACGTCAAACAAGCTACTCCACTGCATGGAACGTTCACTGTAGAGGCGATTATCATTGACAAAAACCCCGCCACTTGGGTGATGACAGAACCACAGAGTTGCTTGAACCTGCGGGGATGTCGGGGACGGCGGCGGTGAACGAGGAAAGACACCGTTGAGGCAAGTTTCGCGCAGCGAATTCGGGAGGAAGCTTGAGCTGGAATGGAACGGATAATAATAATGTTGATACGATCCGGTCAGGACAGCATCTTCAGGCTGTGATGGCCCATGCACGGTGATCGTGAGAATTTTGTTATATGGACTGGATCGCGCGAGGGTTCCAGCGATGTAGGCAGCCCGTTTCGCTAGCCCGGATGATACAGAAGGGGGATTGAGTAAGATGTCACCGGAGTGATAATGGATACTGGCGGGTATATGGGTTGTTGCAGACGGAGAGATGAGGACGAGAGCGAGTGGGGAGGTAGAGGATTGGCTTTCCCGAAGGACGGCAAGGGTCACGATATCATTGGGTCGTAATTCTCGGGAAGGTGTCGCTCGGCTGTAAACTTGTAAATCATTGACAAGCCCAGGTATCACATTACCATGGACGACGCTAAACCCTTCTTCCGCGGGGAATAAATGAAGAAGGACCAGCTCCCACAGAAGGATGAGTTGATTTGACGATGTTGGAGACAGTGGATCGATGAGTAGTTCCTTTCCGATGTCGAGAACATACTCGGGAAATGCATCAGTGTCTAAGGCATGACTCGAGAGAAACGGCGCTTCGGATGACGAGCGAAGGGTGCAAGTATCAAGTGTATCAGAGGATGTCTCAGCTGGAGACCAGCTTCTTTCTGAAGCCGCTCGACTTGATGTTGGAAACGCAAGGCCGATGTCCATGGGTAGTGGTTATGAGCAGCCAAGATGATGCGATGTAGCTGAGGCGCTACCCAGAACCTATTTATCCGTCGAGAACGAGATTTATGTCAGAAAGCCGAAACTACTGACTTGACAAGACGCTCACTCGTGGGTGTGACTCGAGGCGAACCTACCTCGTTGTCGATTTTCATGCTGGCCATATATATTCCTGAGTAGCGCTGGAGGAAACACCAGTGGGTCACCAGACATCACGGCAGCCGTAAGCGTCCCGGCGCACATTCAGTGGAGGGGCTGATGGGAGCCAGAACAGAAACGCGCAGAACCAAGCTGTACTTTGTCATTTCTTATCTTATCTTATCAGCTATTTATTACCGCACCGAAAAACGAGAAGTGATCATCTCACACACGACCACCTCTGAAGGATGCCAGACAGTGTTCATCCTGAATTAGTAGATGGTGTAACCACTAAAGTTGTCTTCGTTGGTGTTGGGTCAGCTGCGCCGTTCTATTCTATTCATTCACGGTCTGATGATTGACATGAGTGTCCCAGAGGCGCGACATGCTCTGGGAAGACGAC
This sequence comes from Pleurotus djamor, assembly GCA_029747585.1. Taxonomy (NCBI): domain Eukaryota; kingdom Fungi; phylum Basidiomycota; class Agaricomycetes; order Agaricales; family Pleurotaceae; genus Pleurotus; species Pleurotus djamor. Next base: position 90,679 of record JAPEVF010000029.1, on the reverse strand, counting down.
TCTCGCTAAACACTTGCGACGAATACTTCCAAACAGTGTGATCATTCATCAAGATGTGCGTATACTCCGTATCCAAACCAATTCAATAAACTGAACCTTCACACTCTCTGCCTACACACAGGACTTTGCACCTGTGAGGACGTCGTTTGGATCGGTTACAACGGACACAGCTGATCGGATTCCAGCCCATAGAGGAGGTTCCCATCCACCCCGTCTATGGCATCCAAGACTGGGATTCTGCTGCCGGAGCGATCTCCTGGCCTCGACTCGTCTCTTTCTTGCGGCACGTAAAGGAGACCGGGGTCATCCCTCCTGATCATAGGAGTCACGATCACCTGAATGAACAGAAGGCGGTCCCCATCCCCGATAGACTCGACGAAGAACTGCGGGCCCGGTTCACTGATCTACAAACGAAAATAGAGGAGAAATCAAAAGTCAAAGTTATCTGGGGATTAGTGGATGGCTTCTTGCTGTACTGGAACAAAGTAAGTCTCCGGTGAAATCCCAATTCCCATGTCAGTGCGGCCAGTTTGACGGTCTTTGGGTTCTTATAGGATGTAGTGGATCAACTGGATGTCCAGTTTTTCATCAGAGTGCCGCATGATGTACTCAAGCGACGGAGACACGAACGGCATGGCTACCATACTGCAGGTGAGAGAGTCATCGTTTGTCTTGGCTGTGTTCTTCACGCCTATCTACACCCGAGCCTCACACTCTTCCTTTCCGTCCTTGAATTACCCCTCCGTTACGCGAATTGTGTTGCCCGCGCACAATGTCCGCACGCTACCCCGTAATGATGGTTCTCAACCTGCATGGGTATTCTATGCGTCGCGTCTCTGACCACTTTTCCTCCACGTCCATCGACGGTCTTCCCCTGGATTTCCGCACGGAGTACAAACCGATCTTCTAGAGGGGGCATTATGGCGCGATCCTCCTGAGTATTGGGAAACCATCGTCTACCCCGCATACCTTGACGCCCACCGGCACCTATTTGTCGACGGGGATACAGAGCACGGGAAATTGAGAGCTGAAGCCGAAAAGCTTGTGTTATTAGATGCACTGGAGATGACCATGGGGGACGTTGTGGAGAAGTGTTCTCGTTCGCTAGAGGGTGCCTTGGCGGAAATATAGAAGCCGCGGGTGCAGACTTGCAGTTGTGACATAGAGAAATACAGTAGATTTTTGCACCGAAGAGCACATGAAAACTAGACTGTCTTATGAGAGTCCATGGGCGCCAACAGGGCGTTTAGAGCGACGGCATCCCGGCACGACCCCGACTTGCCTTTCTGGGGTGCCGGCTCGGTGTACTGGTTGAAGAATCACATGGATGGGTCATTGTGGAACTGAAATCCTGTGATTGGCCGAGTCCATTTGAGGCGGGTATAAGTAACGCACCGGGATACTTTCTCTCCTTGGACGCTTCTCATTTCATAACCACACCCATCCCCCTCAACTTCATCACACTCTCAAATGGCTCAGGTCATCGTTGTTGGCGGCGGTCTCGCCGGTCTCTCTGCTGCTCACACCCTTCTCGAGCGCGGAGCCAGCGTCCTGCTACTTGACAAGCAAGGGTGAGTCCTACGCTCGGCACATTTACCCGGCAATCTCTGAAAGTGCCTTCAGTTTCATGGGTGGAAACTCAACCAAAGCTACCTCTGGTATCAACGGTGCCGGAACTCAGACGCAGCAGGAGAATGGCATTCCTGATAATGCTAAGATCTTCTTCGAAGACACCAAGAAATCTGTGAGTCATTATCTTATCTCTCTGCTGAGTGGCTAGGTTGACCAGTTTCTTGTAGGCTCGTGACCTTGCTCGCGACGATCTCATCCGTGTTCTCACTGGACGCTCTGGTGATGCCGTTAACTGGCTTCAGAACAAGTTTGGTCTTGATCTTTCAAAGGTCGCCCGTCTTGGTGGACACTCCCACCCAAGAACGCATCGTGGCAATGCCCAATTCCCCGGCATGGTACGCTCAAGTTTGGATGTTTCAATGAAAGTCTTGGCTGAAAAGGAGCTTTCTAGGTCATCACCTACGCTCAGCTTGAGCGCCTTGAGGATTTGTCTGTCAGCGACCCCGAGCGCGTCAAGATTCTCAAGAAGGCCCGTGTCACCAAGCTCATCAAGGACGAGTCTGGCGCTGTCGTTGGTGCTGAATACTCACACAATGGCAAGACCGAGACCGCCTACGGCCCCGTTATTCTTGCTACCGGTGGATACGCTGCCGACTTTACCGAGGATTCTCTCCTAAAGAAGTACCGCCCCGAACTCTGGAATCTCCCCACTACCAACGGGGACCACTGCACTGGTGATGGACAGAAGCTCGCCATGGCCATTGGCGCCAGCGGTATCGACTTGGAGAAGGTTCAAGTTCACCCTACTGGTCTCGTTGACCCTAAGGAGCCCGACGCGAAGGTCAAGTTCTTGGCCGCCGAAGCTCTCCGTGGCGTTGGTGGTCTCCTCCTCGACAACGAGGGTCAGCGTTTCGTCGACGAACTCCAGCACCGTGACTACGTCACTGGTAAGATCTGGGAGAACGGCAAGGTAAGACTTGATTCGTTGTCCTCTCACCATTCGCATGCATCTGACTTGATTCCTAAAGTACCCCATCCGTCTCGTTCTCAACGGTCGCGCCTCCAACGAAATTGAATGGCACTGCAAGCACTATGTCGGCCGTGGATTGATGAAGCGCTTCGAGAACGGTGATGAGCTTGCCAAGGAGTTTGGCCTCAAGCCCGAGGTTCTCAAGAAGACCTTCCAGGACTACAATCAAAGCGTACGAACCAAGAAGGATCCCTTCGGAAAGAAAGTAAGTTGACCTGCCTCATTTCGTCTCACGCGTTTATCTGACCTCCTTCCCCAGTTCTTCCAAGGCGAATGGAGCTACAACGACTTCTTCCACGTTGCCATCATGACCCCCGTCCTCCACTACACCATGGGTGGTCTCGAGATTGACGATGAATCCCGCGTCGTTGGCAAGGACGGAAAGCCCATCCCTGGTCTTTTCGCCGCTGGTGAGGTTGCCGGTGGTGTCCACGGAGCCAACCGTCTTGGTGGTTCATCACTATTGGGATGTGTCGTCTTCGGACGTGTCTCTGGTGATTCTGCCGCTGCTTACCTCCTCCAAACGACATCAGAGATTGTCAAGAAGGCTGGTGGCCGTCTCGGTGCCCTCGCTGGTCAACTCTCATCTGCACCATCAACATCCGCTGCCCCTTCACCATCCGTCGCTGCTGCCGCCGCTACGTCCTCATCGGAGAGCGGAAAGGCTGGTGCTTACTCGATGGACGAAGTTGCCAAGCACAACAAGAAGGATGATGTCTGGGTCGTCATCGACGGTCAGGTTCTTGATGTCACGAGCGTGAGTACTCAATAGTCACTTGATGCGTATCCTTTCCTAACATAACCTTCATAGTTCCTCCCCGACCACCCAGGAGGAGAGAAGGCTATCATGCTCTACGCCGGCCGTGATGCCACCGAGGAATTCAACATGCTCCACGACCCCAAGGTCATTCCCCGTTACGCCGCTGACTCTGTCATTGGTACACTGAAGAAGTAAAGGCTGTATTACCTTTGGCTCTACAAAAGTACAAGTATGGTATCCGGCACCCACATCAGCAGCTTCGCATTACTTTCCAACTTTTGTATGGTGTATCGCTCTTCATGTATTGCATTTTCGTATCTCGCATTCTGAATACACATAATTTATTCACTCCATTCTGTTCCTTTGTTCCTTGCAAATAGTCTCGACGAATCAGTGCCTCTGGGCCTCTGGGTGCCTGTGACGGTATTCTGCAAGGCCGACCCCGATGCGCAACCGAGTTATGTGTCGAGGTAATTTTAGATGAGACTTTAGGTCCCTTGTTGGACGCCATAGCTTCAGTCTCAACGTGGCTGGGGCTAACAGTCGCGACGCGTTATGGGTTCGAAATCAGTGATCCGTTACCGTATGACAGATGGCAATTTTTGGCCTAATAAGATTATGCGGCTTTGCTTCAAGGTGCCTTCAAACATGGAAACATGGTTTCTGGATATTGTGCGGCGGCTGTCGATGTCAAATGCGAATAATGCGAGGAACGATGTCGAGAGAGTTGGATTCCATAGCCAAGCCTTAGCCAAGCGAACTGGGAGGAGAGGTAACCCTGAGCCGGTTTCAAAGACGTCACAGTTGTTCTTTGATCTTTTCAACGTCCATGTCACGCAGTCGGAGCAGTTCACGTAGCAGCAACAGCAGCAAGTCGTCTGATAATGAACAATCCAGGCGCCGCACAAACCAAGCCGCACGGCTAACAATGGCTGTCTTCCTGGGAGTCTCACAGTCCATCCTGTCCAATATGTCAGATTCAAACTGGAACAGGGCTACGGAGGACGAACGCTCGAGTTTGCTTCCGCAACGCGTGCAGAATGGCGGCGACGGTCGCGACTCGGATGAAACGCACTGCGAGGCAAATCCCAAGACACGAGCCAGTGTTTGGGGTATCTTGACCGTGCTGTTTGTGATCGTCCTTATCCCGTTGTTGGCATTCGAGGACAAGCTCCCCGAGGAACTGTTTCCATGGTTGAATCGGTTGCCCAGAGACCCAACCCTTGCTGCGTTGGCAATCCTCGACAAGGCTCCCGTAATTGTGGGTATCATTTATGCTTGAACATAGGGGGACGTAACTGATGTTTATGCATATCAGGATGGCCATATCGGTAGATCCACTTGATTCATGAGCTGACGAGTCGCGCTTGCTCACGTTATGGCCTATAGACTTGCCCGTTATGACCCGTTATTACTTCAGAAATAACGTCACGGCGATTGACCTCAACAGTGAATTGCCTGGTCATGTCGACATCCCAAGACTAAGGACAGGCAAGGTTGGTGGCTACTTCTGGTTGGTAATCATCATTCAGAACCGTCATAAACAATAACATTCATGCTCGTCCGTGTAGGTCGGTTTACGTTGGCTGCGCAGACCCAGAGGAAGAGGGTGTGGACTTCATCAACGCAACTTGGCGAGTTCGGTATGGGCGCAATTAGTTCATGCCCAGCTTCATAACCCACTCATGAAGCTCCTCACCTTAGCGATACTCTTGAACAAATTGACGTTGCTCGTCTATTGATAGACAAATATCCTGACGTTCGTTGCTTTCCTTGGCCCGTACTGCATTTAAATAACCCACATTATATTCACCAGACCTTCCATTTTGCGGCCACCTCTGAAGACGTCAAGACCGCTATACGTAATGGGAAAATTGCAAGCCTTCTCGGAGTTGAAGGGTGGGGGCATACCACGGGTCCTTTTCTGACTGCGAAACTCATATATTCAGAACAGAGGACATCAGCTTGGCAATTCGCTAGCTGTCCTGAGGCAGTACCATACTCTGGGTGTTCGCTACGTGACGCTCACTCATACTTGTCACAACGCATTCGCGGATTCATGTGGCATGGAACCCGGGAATCCACCTCTCCACCATGGTCTCAGGTAGGTCTTCCTTCTATTAATCCGCACCCCCACATTTTGCTAAGATCCATTTATGTGGCCTTCAGCGCTTTTGGTCGCACCTTGATAGACGAGATGAATCGGCTAGGTGTTCTTGTTGACTTGTCCCATACGTCCGATGATACTGCGAGACAAGCCATCCTTCATTCCAAAGCACCTGTCATCTGGTCCCACTCATCTGCCAGAGCCGTCCACGATGTGCCGCGAAACGTACCTGATGATATCCTTGCCCTCATTGGCAATGGAAAGGGCCAGAACGACGCAGTTGTAATGGTGCGTCCTTTATCTCGTCTAGATTGTGACACCGGATGCATTCTCCGAACCATCTGATAGGTCAATTTCGCCCCTTTCTTCGTCGCAGCACCGGGTAAGGCAGATGTTGAAGCGGTAGCTGATCATGTCGAACACATTGCCCAAATTGCCGGGAAGGATCAGTAAGTCCCTCAGTTTCCTTATGGTACCTTCTTCTCGTGACAGTGGGCTAGCGTTGGCATAGGCAGCGATTATGACGGAATTGTCGATACGCCTGTGGGTTTAGAAGACGTATCTAAATATCCCGCTCTGGTAAGTCATCCCCCTTTACCTCCCTCAGCTCTCAATCGAGCCAGGTCGGTTTATCTACCAGATTGCCGAATTGTATAAACGTGGATGGAATAAGTACGAGTTGGCTGGGCTAACTGGGGCTAACTTCCTTCGAGTCTTCGAAGGGGCTGAGCGTGTGGCCAGGGACATCCAGCTATCTGGTCGGCATCCAAACTTTGATGTGTACAAGAAGAGACCGGACCTTTAGAAGTCCAATCTTCCATGGGTCTATATACCCCAGGATAATCCTTTCCTCCAAGGAGCTGTTAATGTTAAACATGTACTCATTGTCCGTGTTGTTTAACTCTCTTTTGCAAGACACTTGGTTGATCTATGTGATTATGGAATACACAAGTTTTGGGTATCAGTGCGTATTGGACGCTATTAGGAAGGCGAAACATAATGATAAAGGTACTACGTCTTCATTCGTCATGTTTGCTTTTGGCTAGATGAGGCACGCATGTGAGACATGACGGCGAAGTATAGATTCTTGAACTGTTATAGGTGAACATAAGCTTCTGTGATCATGTTTCAACGGCATGAACCTACCTCCGTAAAGGGTGAGCGCAGTGGCTTTAGTATCCTATGAGATCGGAATGATGATCAAATCATCCTTGCGGACGAATTAGTGAGCCTACCACTACGGAAGTGAAGTGAGAGTAGAGGCGACGGTCCTTCGAGCCGCTCTTCCCTTTGCTGCCGTTAATGAAAATGGACTTGAATGCCCGATGAAAGACTAAGAACGCCGTGAGCGTCGTCATTGCCAGCCGAGTGGATATCACTAGCACATACAATTCGTGACTGTCTTGAAGTCGTTTGGTTTGCTTCCAAAGTCGACAATGTAATCTCGGACTTTGACGTGATCTTCCTTCAGCTTCTTGGCAAGCAGATCACACTTGTTCATGAAGAGTATTATTTGAGCACCGGTTAACAATTTGCATTCGCAAACGAGTCGCCAGAGCATGTAGGTGTCCTGCAAGCGATTGATACGTTTGTCTTCAGCCATCCTCTCGTCGAACGCAGATATCGGGGCCAGGAACAGGATTGCAGTCACATCTGTGAAGTATGGAACCCAGGCAGCGCGCTGAGTCCGCCAGCCGGCTACGTCGTACATGATCCACTCTGTTTGGGGACTACCATCTAGAGAGTACATGAGGCGACGCCCATGACGAAAAGTTGGAAGGTACCTGTAGAATCTAAACAGAAGCTATATTCTTGGACGCCCATTGTGCGTAAACGAGCCCTGACGATGTCTTCGTCGGATGGTTCGTAACCCCGAGAGGCGATGCGGTCGACATCGTTTAGAAAACTGTCCCACCCAGTAGAAGTTCGACGATTAAATAGAAAACATAATGACTTACAATCCCGATGAATCATGCACTCTGATTTTGCAGTGAGCCAAGAAGGCTTGAACAGAGGGATCGGTCCACAGGGAGATTATGTCGCCTTTGCAACTTGCGAGGAGCTCCGAAACCTCGTCTAACGGATGTCCATGCTTCCGATTACAACTAGCTGTTGGACTAGAAGGTGGGATGTTTCTAGACCTCTGAACCGAATCCAAAACACTCTTCCATCCGGATTGCGAAAGGATTGAGATATCCGGAAAGGTCACAGGCTCAGGAAATTCGGATCGTAATTTCTTATCCCGACGAACTGATGGCCGTGCACACAATTCGACAGAACTGGTGCAAGACCCCAGCAGGCGTTCCAGAATTTCCTGGATACGTCGAATGGGTCCTAAGCGAAGAAGCAATATGTGGTGTTGGCTAGATAAAGAAGGGGGTCGCGCTGATCCATCTCTGGTCGTTTACGTTAGCGACGGCACGCTTCAAAATGGATGATAGCGAACCTCGCTAGGCCCTCAATGTCAGAAGTGAGGAGGGTTGTAATGTAATTTACGGATCTAACGAGGTTCAGATAGATTATGGGACGCCAGGATAGACGTTCCTGTGTCCAAGCTTGACGGGCGTAAGTCATCTGGAAATCTAAAACCAATATCATTGGTATCATTAACTCGAGACGCCATCTGCTGATGCAGAAACGCCTACTTTTGATAGTTGTAGTTTTTCCTGCAACACATCAGACATCAATCCAAACGTTTGATAGCGTGAAAATGCACACCAGACTCTGATTGTCCTAGGACGAGAACTTTGACTGGAGGTTTCTTTTTCAAAACCAACTTTCTAGCCTTGATCTCCGCATCAATTCTGCGGCTTTGTTCGAGGGCCTGTACCTCTTGAGCTATGCGCGCCCTTCGAACATCAAACGGTTCGTCTAGAGGCGGGGCAATATTCAGAGCTAGTGTATCTGTCGAGTCGAAGGCTGGCATCGCAGGCAGAGTTCAAGGGGCATGGGTCCCGAGTTAAACCTGGCTCATTATTGAAGGACGCGGGCGCCATAAGAACGGGCAAGCCGCAGGGCTCTCGGTGACGGAGAAAACCCTCATCTTTGTGGCTGGCTTTATGGATTACTGTACATTCACAGCCTGAAAGCAGAGTTACTATAATTGGGAAACGGTGCTCGACTGACTTACTTCCCTGTAAGTACCATGGGAAAAGTTGGGGGACCTAGATGTTTGATCGAAAGGTCGCTGCGGGCAGTGGTGGCGTGCCGTGGGCGCATTCGATTGCGCGTACGCTCACCAGCGTCGCAGTGCCCGCTTCAGCGTGATGCGGTCATTCGTGATGCCACCGATAAAGATACGTATTTTGGGGCCGCTGGATGGCCGGGTGATAAGTTTGAGCGCTGGTTCAGAGGGTTGTTCGAGTTCCATCCCACTGGTGATCAGAAAGGAACGCGAACCTGTTACGCCTGTGAACATCTGTGGAAACTTCGGCTATCGTCGCCGAGTACTTCCCACACCGGCTAAGCAGTCCTCGTAATACATCTGCAAGTCTAGTCAGCTTTCTTTCAATTTCAAGGGTTCGATATTCGTGCACCGATATGTCGTCCTCTCTTCCTGAGTCACTGTGAGGCTCGCCATGTGGTGCCGCGAGGAGGTGAATCCATCCCTGAGATCGTGGGATTCAACACTCTTTGCATTACCGCCGGAGTCCATCAGCATAACCCTGAGATGACGATCTCAGCCAGCGTGAGCTGGTTCGTCCGAGGACCTGCTATGCGAGGCGGGCTGCCCCTCAGGCCATGTTTATTAGCCATTCCCAGACCCAGCCATCCTTACCCTGATGGTCTTTGCGGGATTGAGGTATCTGTATGGCGAAAAGACTTGGTGTTCAACGAGTTCAACTGGACGCCGTGCGATCGTGCCCAAATCGTGCCAGCTTATTTATCAAGATGGAACGAAGCCGTGGTGGGCCTCTCTTTGATTACCGTGTCGTGAGATGCCAGCTGTAGATGTGATGATGCGATGATGCACGTATCTAGGTGTGTAACTGTACGTTAACATCAGAAGAACACGCACCGACGCTTCGCGTTCCATGAGATTGCCATACCGATGCACCGATGCATTATAATATCGTGTGATGGCCGCCGCGCGAAGTGAGAAGTAAGCCGTAAGGGGCGCGCCTCGAAACGGATGGAGCACATGGACGATACTTAAGCGACAGACAGTGAGAACGCATACAATTCAGAATTGGATGGGATGACAGGTCGTACTGACGCAGGACAAGGCACGTATGCGAAGGAAACAAGCGCGAGACATGCCTATGAGGAAAGGAAACTCGGGTCCAATGATACGGTTGGCGCTAGATGGCAAACAGGCAGGCGTGCTGTATTTCGTTATGCTTTAGTTTCCTCTAGAAAGGCGGCCGCAGACGGTCAGGGCATACCTTCTGGATTACAAGTCTAGCATACTAATCTTCGTCCATTTCTCCCCTCTCGCGGCGTTGTTCTAATCTTGTTTTCATCACTTGTTTCGCTTCCACCGTTGCGGGTTCTAGTCGGCCTGTCTTAGCCAATGCCAAAAGCAGAGCATGCACCAGGCCAGTATGGTTATGCCGTCGCAGGCTATTTTCAAACTATCGCCCAAATTAGTACGCGAGTTACGATGTCCAACGCATGATGCTCACCGCCCAACGATCACGTTTGGCATTCTCATTTGCAAGCTTGACTACAATCTCTGCTGCGTCGGCTTCACGACCCGACGCCTGGGCTTGTGATAGTTGAACCTGAAGGGTTGGAAGGGGGTCGTCACGGAGAGCTAACAGACTGAACTCCAACTGTAACGTGGCGATCAGGCATTCGGAAAAAACGTCAGGATGAGTAGTGGGACAAAAATAGCCCTACAGCGTACCGCGCCGTCGGGGTATGTTGCTATCCGTGCTTCAATTACTTCACTGTCACGCATGATATAGGGTCTCTTAACATATATGCGTGTCATCGAATCATGACTTACCGAGCTTTTTGCAGCCAGCCCTCACCCGACTCGGGATAAACACCGTGCTTAACGGGAAATTGCTTCAATCCATCCAACTCATAGACACAACCCATGTAAGGTAAGTAGACCACGAAGTGGTAGGCATCTTCGGACTTTTTAGGGAGCCCCAGACCATCCAGGGATATAGTATTAGGGGGAGACAAAGCGTTGTGTGCCTCGCGAAGCCAATCGGCGCTGGTAATGACCATCCCGCGGGTCTGCGGGTCCATCCCGGTGGTGAAACTATTCAGCTCAGCAAGTTGCGGTCCGCTATTTAGCCCTTGGATGTTGCCTAGAGCGTTTAGCACGGCGAGAGTTGCACAAGCGTTGTTAACGACCTGGTGGGCGAAAAACCCGGGGAAATCCTCGTCAGGCTGGCCAGTCGCGGCCGTGGCCGTTGTCCCGGGTGTGGCTTCCGGAACCCATTTGAAGAGGAATATCAGAGCGTGAAGGGGTTGCAAAGAGGCCAGAGAGTCTGGGTCGAGAGAGTAGAGGTCATCAACGATAAATGGCACGCCCAGCCGCTTCAATAGTTCGCTGTGAAATAGGTCCGAATTAGAGGTCAGGTTGTGTCGCTGACGGGAACGAAACATGCGTACGTGAACACGCCCGGGTCAGATTCAGTGAGTTGCCAGCCACTAGAGTCATCTCCGCCAGACATTTTCGCGTAGAAGTGGGGGCAAGGTCGAGTATTCGGTGGACGTGGATGAGTTGTGTGAGCCCGACGCGTCAGTGGCAAGGAAATTTGTGGGACACGTGGTATGAGTTTGTCAGCAGCGTCATGGGCAAACAACGCGGGATGCGACAAACTTAGCACTGAATATTGCTCTCAGACTCCATGATCAACAACGCTGAAGGTGACATTCCGCAGCAGGCCTCAGAGCCTAGCAACCAGGATTCTCCTCAGGCGGTGAACAGAGCCCGTTTCGAATTGGAATTGGAATTCGTGCAGGCCCTGGCGAATCCCTTCTATCTTCACTCGCTCGCACAGCAGAACTATTTCGAGCAACCTGCCTTTGTGAATTACTTGGAGTATCTCTTGTACTGGAAAGAAAAGGAATATGCTCGCTTCATCCAGTCCGTATACCCACGAATGATCCGTGACATTGACCTTAACCACGATCATTTACAGTTATCCTCATGCTTTACATCATCTAGAGCTGCTCCAAAGTGCGCAGTTCAGAGCGATGATGAAGAAGGATGAGGCTCTGCGAGAGTACCTCCAACAAAAGCAATACGATCACTGGCGGACCTGGTTCGTCTCTCATTTCACTGGCGATCCTGTGCAGCTAACGACAACACCGATATCGCACTTTTGCTGCGCCTTTTCATTTAGGCGAGATCCTAATCACCTAAACCGTGTAAATCAAACCGTCCCTTCAGAGTCGCACGAAGAGACGAAGCCTGACAACAACAATCCTCCATGACAAAGAGAGTTGGTGTCAAAAGTTTCCTGACCCTCGGCGTCCGTGTACATTATTGGTGGACTTTACTTGGACTTTATCATCGGTATTGGTGTACCTGACAATCATCGCGAAAGGAATGTATAAACCATACGTACATATACTTGGCGAGCTATCTTGGATCAACCTACGGCTCGGGGTCGGCGTGGGTCATGGCAGATCCAAAGGATGAGCGCGACGCTCCGTGGTGGAATGTTGGAATGGATTGGTCATAAGCCAGCAATTGAATAGCAAACGTGCATGCAGCACTCGGACTTTGAGTAGAAAGGCAAAAWCCAGAGAGATTGAACTAGGAGAATATGTAGATACGAGATAGCGCACTTTGCACGTTTGACCAACGTTTGGCCGCTATTTCTTGRGGCGCRGTTTCCCACGCCTTCAACGTGTCCGCGCCAAGCAGTCCTCTCAGCGTCATGCCACCATGTCCGACCTGCATGATACCCCACGACCATCGACGCGTCAACCCGAGTACGGAGCCGACGCCTACGACCTCAACGAGGATGGCCACCTCGACGTCCACCTAGCGTCCATCGCCGAAAAGAAAAAGCTTTGGTGGAAAAATGCCATCATCAATTCCGCGTTCATTGCGTCCTGGTGAGTTCCAGCGCATTTCCTCGGGTCAATGGGACCGGAATCTAGTCCCTCTTCCTATAAGCGACATACTAAGGATAAATGTCTATCAGGTTTACATTCGCCACCATCTTGTCGTTGTACAACAAATGGATGTTCTCASCAGACCACCTCGGCTTTCCATACCCTCTATTTGTCACGACTCTACACATGTTCGTGCAGTTTGCCCTGGCGGCGATTCTCAGAGTGTTTTGGCCACATCGTTTTCGGCCACCACGGTCTCCGACTCGTGCGGATTATGGGTGAGTCTCGATTGGGTCTTGGTGTTTGAGAGGCGATCTTTTTCGAGCCCCTCTCCCTGGAACTGTGTCTGCTATGTGCTACTTGCCGAGACTATCCACCGCGATACATGTCTCCCCACAGCGCTCAACGATTTCCGGCCGGGAATGTCTTGGCAAAAGCGTCCCACACAGAAATCGAAGAAGCTATCCCGGTCTCCCTATTCAATTCATAGTTGATGGGTGGCGTGGYGATAGTTCACCTTTGAAACGCAAAAGCTCTGCTATACATAGCCGACCTTGCTCACTCTTTTTCCAACTACGTGGCCCTGCTGTAATATGACGCGCGCTGAAATTTGTGGGCTGGACATGGGCMCTGTTCGCGCTGCTTCTCGATCGCATCATGCATCATGATTGCTACGTTCATCGTTTCCTAGTGATTAGCGTTGATCGATACTGTTACTTCGCTTGTCGTTCGCGAAACCCGTTGACAAATTATTGATCTTTACTGACATTGAACTTGGGGTAGGAAGAAAGCCGTTCCAGCTGCTATGGCGACTGGMCTCGATATTGGTCTCTCGAATCTCTCTCTGAAAACGATCACACTCTCATTTTATAGTTCGTGGTTAATTTTATTTCGTCTTCCTTCCATATTGTTAACTAACGGATACTTTTTTCGTGTAGCCATGTGCAAATCATCGTCACTCATATTCGTCTTGCTGTTCGCATTCCTCTTTCGGCTCGAAAAGTTTTCGTTCCGGCTTATTGGAGTCATCTTCTTGATCTTCTGTGGCGTCCTACTCATGGTGGCCACCGAGACTCATTTCGTACTCACCGGATTTATTCTTGTCACTAGTGCTAGTGCGCTTGGCGGCTTYCGGTGGGCACTGACTCAGCTACTSCTCAAGGACAAGAAGATGGGCATGGACAATCCTGCCGCAACGGTYTACTGGCTCGCACCTGTCATGGGCCTGACGCTTGCGGTCATCAGTGCYATTCTAGATAATTGGGTGAAAGTATTCTCCAGTGAATTCTTCTCGAGTTTCAGTAGGGTGCTGAGCACGACGGTTTACCTCACCTCRCCCGGTGCCGTCGCGTTTTGCATGGTGATGAGCGAGTTCTAGTGAGTCAACTCCTAGTTTTCAGCCGTTCGAAAATACGATACTAACGGGCCTCGTTTTTTTNCTTTCGACTTCTCTTGCTGACTGTTATCGGGAATAGCATTCTTCAACGAGTGGGGATTGTGCCGATGTCTATTGCTGGAATAGCCAAAGAAGTCACAACGATAACGTTATCTACCTGGTTCTTCGGTGACGAACTTACACCCCTCAATATAACCGGTGTTGGAATTACCGTGTGTGGTAAGTGCTTATTTTACGAATCGACCACATGACTCCACTGTGAAGATTTTTCGTTTTTCTCATTGACATTTGCCGATTGTGTAGGGATTGGGCTATTCACGTACCACAAGTACCGCAAGTCTATAGAGTCTACGGTACCGCTAGATGCACATGGTAATCCTGTGGCCCCTGAGGATATGGAGGATGCAGGGTACACGACGGCGTTACGAGAGACGGAGACACTAACATCGCAAGGCTCGGAGGACTTTGAGGTAAGCGAGCTCAGTGATATACCGGATCGTTCTCCCTGTTTCTGATGATTTTCATTTTGCTTTTCCCTGTAGGAGATTGCGAGCGATAACGCTAGACTGTTATTCAGTGAGGACGAAGGTGAAGGGGATGCCGAGGAACTTCGGAGCATACGATCATCGAAGGTCAAGCAGTTTTCCGGGAGGACCGGTGCGAAGAGAGCATCGAATGACGAGGAGAACACGCCACTGGTGTCTCGAGAAGATGATAGAGTTGGGTCATGAGTTCCAGGCTTAGAACATGGATTTCTTTTGTATTTGGTATACGCTACATTATATTAACCAGCCGACTATTCTGACCACTTGACTCTGAAGCTGTTGCTGGCTGTTGGACGCTGTCGGACACGGTGAGCACTGTCACCTCGAAAGCATGTGACTGCATGCTCGTGTCAGTTGGAATCATGGAGACAGCGAAATCATCAGAGAAAAAAATATGACTTCAAACAGTAGAGCTGGTGTGGATGCAAGCTAAAAAAGAGCCGCTGGATTGGGGACTCCGTGATTGAGTACCTGATCGAGAGAAGGAAGGATTTGTTATATTGACCGAAGTAGTTGTGATGACCGTTGGGTGCGTGGATGGCGGAGATGATGAGAGCATGAGAAGGTTGGTGTCATTAGACAATGGCTGGATCGGGGAGGAGGGGAGCAGAGAGCGTCGGGATGAAGCATTCTCCATGAAGAAGTGGCAGAGAAGAGGGCCGCGGATTGAAAAGCACGTGGAACCTGAACCAGTTCGGTTTCCAAACCGCCTTGTGATGGCAACGACGCGTAGCCAAGCGACGTATTTATTTATTTATTGGAGAAAATGAGCGAATATACTCAAAATGGCAAGTGTTTCACGATCACAAATCGGAGATCCGAATCGGTTGGCGTATGAGAGAGCTCGTAGAGGTTTGGATTTTTGCAGAGAGAGGGCGAGTGAAAGAGTCGCCATGAGCTGAGAGTCTCTTGATGATATCCGTTACACCCGTGACTGTCGCAGCCTCGAGGTCTGGCTTTAAAACATCCTGCACTCCATCGCTTTCTCTTTCTCTTTCATCTACCACCACCACCACCACCGAGCCCTCCTCCTTCCTCACCGTCGCGCTCGTCCACCACACCCCCTCCCTCGCCGCCACCGACGTCCTACTCAACCTCTGCCATGGACGATTCCTTCCAGTTCATTATTGAATCCCCTCAACACACACAGGGTCACAAAAAGCGTCCGCGTCTCGTCACGTCCTGCGACAATTGGCAAGTCCCCATTTGTAACCACCTCTTGCCCCATTCCCGTCTCATTCCCGTTTTCAGTCGCTTGAAGAAGATAAAGTGTCTTCAGCCATCTCCAGAGACAAAATGCGAGGCTTGCAAGACGGCGAAGATCCCCTGCAAGTTCAGGGACCGTGAACGCTACTTTGCAGAGCGCAGTCGCGCGATAGCTGGGTCAAACGTGGCTTCGTCGTACTCAGAGGATAGAAGGTCTGTCCAACCTTACCCCCGTATTTCCGTGAAAGAAATCCCAATGCGTTTACAGATCGAATAGCAGCAACCCTTCACTTGACGCATTCTCTGTCGCTTCATCCTCTTCAAGCCCTGCATCTTCTCATTCCGGTCCAAGATCTACTTCGCATTCTCCTAAAGCTAGTGGCGTCGTCTGCGCAGATACTGCTGACTATAATGCGCGCTATACATCTTATTCACCGGATCCACGACGTCAGCCCACGAGGTATGTCCATTCCTCTCCAATTTCTTTCACCTCTAGATCATCATGCCTCCCGTTTTCAAAGACACTCTCCACCTGCAATGACCAACTTCTACGATCGCCCAATGGGTTACAATTTTATTCCCGCTGGCCCGGCTCAATTACTCCAAAACACGCATAATGCACGCTCCCCATCTTCGTATAATTCACGTCCCACCGTAATCCACCTATTCGACCCAGACCACCCCCAGCGACCCCATCCGGATCTCGGACCCCACCTCATTCAGCTATTCTTCGAACAGCTGGGCCCAGAATTCCCTTTCTTGAACTACCAAGAAGTCCTCGCTGAGTTTTGGGAGGGTACGTTGCCGCCAGCTCTTGCCTGTGCGGTAGCGGCATTGGCAGCACGGTAAGCATTACCTAGCCCATCGAAACTCCGTCAACTCAACCTTCCTTTTACTCAAACGAATAGCTATTCCAATCTCCCCGAGTTGGCCGTCAGAGGTCTTCACAACGTCTCCGAGTCTTATTTGGAGTGCGCCAAAGTAAGTTCACTACACGTTGCCTGCCCCTTCGGCCGGCTTATCATTAACCAGGGTATCGTTGCTTCCATTGGACCGCTCCCAAGCATGGGGACCCTCCACGCCTTGATGCTGATCGCATGGTTGGACTGCAAGAACAATAGAATCGGAGGCAAGTCTTTTCCGCTTTGGTCTCATCCAATTGGCCATTGTTGACAATATTGGTGCCGGCTTTGTCTTCATAAACAGGTTTCAAACAATATTCTCAGGAAGCCATGTCCATGGCCATTAACCTCGGCTTGTCTGATCAACACACAATACAAATGAACCCTAGTGAGCTCGAACGCACTCGCAGGCGATCGACGTGGGCGAGCATTGTCCAGCTTCACCTCATGGCAACTGATGGTGAGTTTCTCTCCCTCTTTATTTATGCTCGGCACCCCAGAAGTCTGACTCTATCTCTTTCCTTCAGCTCGTGCCTAGTTAGATTGTCCTCGCCCATCATCACGCCATTACCACTCTTGTTAATATCTTGCACGTTGAATATCTTGCACGCAATGACTTCGTTCAATTCGTACGTTACGCTAATTAATAATACGTTCAAAAAAGCTGTTTCGTTATACTTAATCATCATTCATCCATCATTGCATGTTATCGCTTGTGCGCGCTAGACCGGAAGCTTCTACTCTTGGGCGTTTTCTAGGTGTGTATATGGAACGTGTACACGTTCTTCTGGGCCCCTCGAACTGGCTTCGGCGCGAAAACTTGGGGTGGGCGTTTTTGGCTTTATTGTTGTGGGTGTACATCGGCGTCATGGTAGGTAATACGGTTCTTCCCACCTCGTAACAGTAATTCTTTTTCGCTCGCCAAGGAAGGTAATTTGATAGAGGGTATTACGCCAGTTCTGGACGGACGAAAATACACTTCCTGCATGGGCACAGGCTGGAACGGCTTCCCTTGCTTACCGGTGTTGGCTCGTCTATACAGAGCTTCTTTTCTTCCTTGCCCTTTCATTACTCATTATATTACGCCAATCATCAAGGTATGTATTACACAGACGAAGTTTCCCTTCTTCTATTTTGGAATTCGCAGTTTTGAGGGTGGTTGTGTCAGGTACGACGGCCTGCTGTTAGGTTAGGTTTAGGTGGTGCGAAGTGCGAAGCTTGGGATGAAAGAGGTAAGAAGACGGCCGGTTGGAAATTTAGGGAGGTCGGGCCAAGTAGCAAAGAGGAGGGGGTTGGTTGTTGACTCCGAAGCCATATGGTCACCTTTTCCTGCTTTGTTCGCATTAACGTTGTTTTCGTTGTTTTCGGGCATTTCGAATACAGCGTGTTGGCTCAATTCGCCAAGGATGGTTATTCGTTCGCCCCTCTCTTCCTCCTCTCACCCCAAAACTGCCTTGGTCTTTCGGGAGGGGGATCAATGTCCATCATTTTTCCGTCACGAGGTACATGCATACCAGCCTGGCTCCTGACAACTCCAGACTTGGGGTTGGAGGGGTGTATAGGGATAAATATAGTGATAGAGATGGATAGCGGTTATCACGATCGTAATGCATGACCATCGCGGACTCGGACTCGGACGCCTACGACCTTGGATGTAAGAAAGGGATTCGACGTGAACATTTGTATCACAAGGGCATCACTGTCAAGAGCTTGGAGGCGTGAACAGCACGCTGTTAAACGCCCCTTGTTGTCCTCGTGCAGGTCCCGCTACGTCAAGTCTGTCGGCGGAGACTTGCCAAATGCCAGTGAGCCCGTTCCCGTTCACCTTCTGTCTGTGTGATTCTGACCATGATCAACGGAAGCTGTTATACTCTCTAAGAATTATTTTCTCCCCATCACCTCCGAAGCCTCTGAAGGTCCGAGTCTGGTCCCATCATTCCATGGCAGTGGGCTTTCGCGGCATCTGTGCGTCTCTCATTCTATTCGCGACTTGGCATGCGAGTCATGTTTACTACTTTCATGGATTTGTCAGTTAACAGCATTGTCAAAATTTCTACCTAGGACCCATCAACTTGACAGAACGCGCGGCACGGCTCTTCGCTCTCTGTCATCCATCGGATTTCAGACCCGCAGTATGGCAGTGGATCAGTGGATGCAATTGCAATGATAGCACGAGGTGCAGAAGAAGAACGATCGAAAGGCAGGCTAATCAAACTTTTGATGAAGTCCCATGATGTCGCAGCTTACTCTACGACTCTCCGTAAAGTGGCTTCCAATATTTCAATACCACGTAAGGTATGCTAAAATAACGACTCCTCTGACTCGCCGAAATTGACACCCAAGTCAGCTGGACGAAACAACGGGTGATAGTTCGGCTTCCCCTGCCCTCCTCCAGATTCATATCAAACAAGAAACTGTATTGAACCATAAGTTACACTTTCTTAGCAACCCTCGTTGAGCCACTTGTTTCGCTCAAATGTTCTCCCCTCTGTCAGTGGTCGTACCGTATGGTACCACCTCTCCATCGCGAATTTGTGGCACACGGCTCTGATTGCTTGGCGCTTCAAGTCAGATTTCCTGGAACTTACAACGAGACATATGGTTATGTATAGATTCCATGGTCGAAAGGGCATGGTCGGCAATGACCTGGAACCTTTGATGGCCAGCGGNACCTCTCACTGATGTGAATCATGACGCCCTTTCGCACCCTTATCCATAGTGGAAGTTGAGCGTGGTTTTCGGAGTCGCAGCGTGTTTGGAGGGGTTGGTCGTGGGTGCGCGCGCGGTCATACTCTGGGGCAGTGGGATGGAAGGAGGAGATCATCGGCGTTTACACGTTTCGTCCCCCTTCATCCCCTCCTTCATCTTCGTACTTGACTTCCCTCGGTCGCACTCGCTTGCTGGTTGCCCTCCTCCTCGTTGCAGTGGGCGCAGCTCTCACGATTTCCACACTCGTTAAGCAGGAAATTTCTCTTTCTTTGAGACATCGGAAGCACGTCATAGTCATAATGCTCGACCCTACGATAAGTACCGGAGAATACACCGCAGCGGCGTACCTGCGTGTGGCGGCCCTAGCCATAGCTGGATTCGAGTAAGCCTTTGCTTTATTGTCTTTATCTCCCACGTACTTAATTTGAAACATCCTCTCCTTGGACTAGCTTTCTACAAAATCTTCCTGTGTTCTGGAGGTTCTATCGAGACCAGTTGAGTTTGGGACGAATCACGTTAGTCAAGAAAGAGCTCCTTGGTCTCTGTTCGAGCTAGATCTTATCCGGCTTATACCCTCCTTCTCAGGTTATCTGCACTTCTCTTCTTTCTCATACAGTGAGCAGTATGGATGATAGGATGATAGGATTCATACTGAGAGTTGCTTGGTTTCGTGTCACAGGTCCATCAGCATATGTTGTTTGGTGGTCAGCAACACCGGCTTTTTCTATTCCGCTTTCACGCATGAGTCGTGCAAGAGGTTCTTCCTTGTGCCGCCTTCCTTCAAGGGTGTGTGTATTCCCATACCATTTCCGGCTGATCCGCAAATAATCCTCTCCCGCGCGATAGTGCTCCAAGCTATGGTGTCACAGGCCATTTTGGGCGTCAGGTATTTATCCCTTTATTGCTCCCTATCGTTGATCCATCTCGTCCCTCACCGTACCTCATCTTCCCAGGGCATACAATCTCTCCAGACGCTCAAAGTCCGTCTGGTGGGGTCTAGGATCTTTCTACATCATTGCGTGTGCAGTGAGTTCATCCATTACGATCGTGGCACTCGCCAAGGGTTCTTCGTAGCTGAAGCCGAAGTTTCATTCTAGCTCCAATGGGTGTCAACTTTGTATGGAAGGCAGTGTATGTCGATCTTTTCTTTCATAGTGTGGTTGCGTAAACCTATACTGAATCGGGTTTTCGGTAGTTGCCTATGATCCAATTTATGTGAGTGAGCACATTGGTATTTCCAAACCCGAAGTCAAACCTAACCGATGATCGCGCGTCGCATGTCCGCATGTTCAAAAGAGAAAGTGAGTGTGGTCTGTTTATCTCCGCCGATGAAGTGCTTACCGGTTCGTACTAGTTGTCGCGGCATCAATCTTTCTTTGCAAAACTTGGCCGCTTGGGTGTACTATCTAGTCGCGATCGCGTATGATCTATCGGCAACTGGGGTATCTGTGTACTATATCCTGCTGCACAAAATGCACGTCAGGAACTCCTTGGTATACAGGCTGACAAGCATGTAAGTCAGCGCCCCCTCAAGTGGGGTACACGCCCACTGATATCGGCTGCTAGGATGCTATATGACGGCCTCGGTTATTTCTTCGTGCTCACTTGTGGGTGCCGTCAATTCAACACTTGATTCCTTGGTCGTTCTGGCTAACAACCTTTCGATAGGTGTCAACGTCGCCAACCTCATCGCATACCGTAGTCTGAACCTACAGGTGTGTTGACAGATACGATACATCTACTTGAAGTACTTATGACTGTTCGCCAGACGGCGGCATGCTCCGCAGGATATGCAATCACCTGGATCATGTGTCAACGGCTGCTACTTCATCTCCATAGTGAGGACATTTAACGATGGTTACTCACCTCGCATTCTCTGACGTACAGTCCACCAGGTGCTTCCATAGAGCGACGCATGGATAGTATCAATGCCGCCGTTACCATCAGCCAAAATATTGAATCGTCCAGAGACGCAAGTTCAGCTCTGCGATCACAGTTCGAGCGCAAGTCTGGACATAGTTCCGAGCTGACTATCCCTGATTTTTCTATACATTCGCTTGATGGTTTGCCTGAAATACCAGCACATGTGGATGTTCAGGTTCGCATCGAACGGACGGTGAAATTCGAGAACAGGCCGCCACGGGAGTTTCCTCTGGAGAACTACACCCATTCGGGTCGAGCGTCGGGTCCAGATTCTGTCTAGTCTGCTCGCACACCTGGGCATTCAACGTTGTACATTTCACGCTCTTCGCATCGTGGTAGGGGTTGTTATATTTTGATTTGGGATCTATAATACCTACCTTAGAAATTTATGTACTTGGCTGTAAGATCATATATGTATATCTCCATCGAATCGTAAGGGTTTTTTGAGGGCAGCGAAAGGGTTTGAATCAGGCTTTGAAGGAAGTATTTCAAAAGGAATTAGGTGGGTTGAGTAGGTCACCGTAGGCGTGCCTTACATTCTCGCTACCGACGCCCGTGAGAACACCTGTGGTGGGGTCTCGTCGTCGTCTCAGACGTTCTGCATGCGCTTCAATGTTTTTCACAGTGAAGTTGTCGTCTCTTGTCTTGGCCGTTCTGTTCCATTTGCTTGTCATCGTCGCGCAAGCCGCAACTTTGACGGTTTCTACATTTTTCAAGCATTTTTCGTCGCTCAGCCTTCTCAACGTCGCCACAATCACGAGCGGACTGACAGAAAGCTGACCATCGGTGGTACAAGACCGACGTTGAACCCAACAAGCGCTGGTTTTTGGCTGGTTTCGCTGTGTGTTTCACGAAGACGCTCCGGTGTTGCAAGGAGTCGTTATGGAGATCCGCTCCCTTGCTGTGTCTCTGACCATCATTTCGAGTTGCAAATAATCCCTGCCGCGCAAAGAAACACAGGCAACATTGGTTGCCTGACTGGTCAATGCGCCTCTTGCCATCCGCCCTCATCTTTGACGTTGATCGTCGAAGATACCACCTTTTCCCTTTCCTCCTCCTTTTCCTGATAGAGGCTGGTCCTCCTTGTAACTTTCCTTTTCTCTGTAATATCAGGTGTTTGGGCGCAAAGATACCTTATTCAGCATGGCCGACGCCGTCAGGCTACCTAATGGTGATTCCTTCCAGCTTACGGTTCCATATACGGCTCGAGAGGCGAGCGGCGTGACAGTGAGCTATCCTTCTTTCGGTTCTCCTTCTGCACTGATTCAATGTCATGGAATCGGCTAGGCACTCGTGGTTATTTCATGTATTTCGCTAACGGCCGTCGTTGGTTTGTTGGGAGCTATCTCAGTGAGTATCCATCATACAAACCACAGCCCTGTTCGGGAGCCTTATGGCGAATTGCAACCGTGCAGCTGTCCGCTTTCAACACACGATCATGGAAGGATCAGAGTCTATTCGTGCGAACGCATGTGGCAGCATATTTCATCTCGCTCCTTCTGTGTGACTTCTTTCAAGGTCAGGTTTGCCTTTCTGGTTGCGTCGGTACCTTACCTGACGTCAAATATAGCCATTGGGTCTATTCTCAACACTACTTGGATCAGGCAGATGGGAGTAACCTACGGAAGTACATGTGTTGCGCAAGGTAATATAACCTTGTTGACATTGGGAAGGTTCTCATCTTCTGCTCTCTTGACAGGTGTTCTTAAGCAGCTTTCGGATGTTGGCTCCGCAACTTGGACTCTTGTATGTTTTTGTCATGTCATGCTTCGGCGCCGCTGAGGTCATTCACCCTCAAGGTTATCGCCATCAACACATTCTGTCTTCTCTTCTTGGAGATTAAACTACGACAGTTTGTGTTGTGGTCTACGCTAGTCGCAGGATGGTTTGGTATCGGAGCAATTGTCATGGCAGGTCCTGCTTCCTTGAATACTGTGCAACGGGGGCCGTTCCGTGAGTTACTCCGTTGGATCGAGCCATCGTTCAGCTCAAGCTTACTGGCCTTTTCTAGACGCAATATCTGGTTATTGGTGCTGGATCTCTCCCGAATACCCCACGGAACGAATCACGTAAGGTTCTCTCGCTTTCGCACCCTCCATGAACTGACAAACGATATTCCAGACTTGGATACATGTTCGTAAGTCGCCGGACTTCTCCTGCCCCGTTATCGGGGTTTAACCCTCGTTTCGCAGATGTTCATCTCCGCTTTCCTCTGTTTCGTCATTTACACCCTCATTTACCTTCGACTTCGAGGAAACGTGGTGGTGAACGGATGGCGACTCCGGTTTCGGAGTAGTACAGCTGTTCGAGACTCAAACGCTAGTGACTGGAGAGGCCGTGTCGCAAACGACCACGCGATGCGTATCTCCAAGCAAATGCTTCTGTGAGCCCTTCATTTCTACCTTGTGAACGAGGAATCAGATCCCTTATCGGAAACCGTTTTAGGTATCCGGTGAGTTAATGACGTTCGTACTCTGGGAAGGTCTCTTTACACCGTTTCTCCGTTTAGGTCGCATACACGGTGCTGATTTTACCAATCGCTATTGCTCGATTCAGTGCTTGGGCGGGTGCAGACGTACCGTTCTCGGCCACTATTTTCTGGTGAGTACCCTTCACCAAATGGGCTTGCATTCATCGCGTTAACTCTTCTCTAGTGGATCAGTTTTCCTTCTCTCAGGGGTGGTCAATGTCGTTCTCTTCTCCACCACGCGACGGATTCTGCCACCCAAGTCTCTCTCGACGATTAAATGGAGAATTTCTGAGCCCCGGCTTCTTACACCGCCTCCCGTCCAAGAAGGCTTCGATCCATATTACAAACACGATTATGAGTCGGATGCTCGTTCCGAAGAGACCAAAGTGGCCCACTCTCAGGACAAAGAATTACCGCAGGCACCTGACTCGTCTACACCCCGGCGCGCTAACTCCTGTGACTCTGAGCGTTCTGTGTACTCCATCCCTGCCGATCCTCCTACGCTCCCCCTGAAAGTGAAAGGGAAAGATCCTCATCCCAGCACCTCCCGCGAACCTACGCCACCAGAGCTTCGTATAGATGCCAACGCCAACCGAGCAAGCATCGGGTTTGAGAGCATGTACAACATGTATGGATCGCCTCAAGGCTCCGCTGGTTCGCCGTATAGATCAGCAGGGTGGACGGGCGGCTCTGATGGTCAGCCAAGCCAGCGTGGTTTGGCACGCCCAGTATCCCAGGTTTCTCAGTGGAGTGACATCGGGGATGCCTACGGTGGAATCCTTCCCGATGAAAATCTACAGCAGTAGTTCCCAGTATAATAAACTTCGTAGAAATGCTACATAGGCACCAGGTGCTATTACAGGCCAAGTAATAATGGAGCTCGCGCGCGAGCGAGATAAATACGGTTATGAGAATGCATCGGTGGTATTTGACAATTATACAAGTCTAGAAGGCGTCTGTGGCGCGAAGGCAAATCGTCGTGGACGTTCATGTTTACCTTCAAAGTTTAGCTTGAAGCTAAGAGCTCCAAGGAAGGCTGCCGCTGAAAGTCATAACAGGAGCATCAGGGCACCAGTCCAAAAGATCAGCCAACTCTGGAGCCGAAGAATGATATGGATGAAATCGAAGGAATGGGTTGCGTTGACGGCGCTTGGACAAAAGATATGAATGACAGCCGTAAAGGTCTTGAGAGTATGGCAAGTATCCATTCTTCTTCTAAAGATACGTACAGATCAATCAGCTCACTGCGCACGCATGTTTGAGAAGCAAGCCGTCTAACCTCGCCTTCTTGAGCTTGAGCGGCCTCATCCCCGAGTGGATCGGCACCTATGTAATGAAATCTATGTATGGGCCATCGAAGGGCGGACCGGTGAAGTTCAACGAATCGCCTGCGTTTCATCTCGTACCCAACCACCGTTATGGATTCGGGGTACCTTCCAGTGAACTCGTGGAAGCGTGCGACAGAAAAGAGAAGGTTTTGGAAGGAGTCTAGGGCGAAGTCTTCGGTGGTCGCTCGGGGGAAGTGAGGTTGCGATGATGGCATTTTGAATAGGTTGGCAGACAGCGCTAGGCGAAGGTATGATTCTCCCTCGGTGGTCGTGGAACCTGGGCGCGTTTGACCACTGTCATTACGGCGTGAGCATTGTCAGCGCGAATGTAACAACGTAAATCTACCAACCCGCTGAAGACAAGGAGAGCTTGAGGGTCATTGACTGCCAGTTCAACACTAAAAGGAGATGTCAGGCGATCAACGAACCATTCTATTCTGTCAAGCATACGCAATATGCCTTACCCCTTCGCTATGTGATCGTAGAATGCCGCTACACGCCCACCGCCGCGTTGATAAGGCTCCAATATCCAATCATCTTCGTTTAACCTATCAGCGGCACTCGCGCCTCTCCAGATGGAATGACCCGGGACGATGATGAGATGCTTCAGCGCTGAACTCTCCGTGTGCGACATTGTTGCTAGTACACTTTGAGGAGGGCGTCGGCGCAGTATTTTTGAGCCAGAATAATAGTAGCTCAGGTTCAAGAGTAGAGAACATGTCGCAAAGAACGCCAAGAGGACAAACCCGAGATTGGTGATTCGTGAACGGGTTAGGAGAACGTCCGAGAGCTTTTTGGACGTGGATTTATGTGGGCCATGTCGTAAGAAGGAACGACGAGGAGAACCGCGGGCGTTGTAAGAGATGGGTACTGGAAGCATGCGGAGGGATCCAGAGGCCCATTCAATGTCGGGTTACAAGGACGTCGTCGAAAACCAAGCCAGAACTTCGAACTTCAAGTGCCTCCACGTCGTCGTCAGTCGTGAGAGGCATCTAATCTTATCACAAAAGCACCGCCACATATATGTGGCACGAACACAAGTCCAAGGCGGCGAAACGAAGGATTCCAGTAGTTCCAATAAACAAGTTACATGATGAGTTACGGGAATATCAGTATAGAGGAGAGAGGGAGTTGAATCATGTCATGGAAAATATATATGTGTAAATGTGAAAGATGTCCATCCATCCAAACTACAATATTATTACTTGTGTGGCAGAAAACGAAATCATTTACAACTAGGCCTCTACGGTGGCAGATGGTTGAGAAGGTTGACTCTCGACGGTTGGTTTAGGCGTCGTAGAGTCGGTTGTTTCCGAAGGCGTCGTAGCATCGTTGGGTGCTTGCAAACCCATTTTGATTCTAACCATCTCGAATGTGCGCATCAGGCGTCTTCGGGCACCAAGGGTGACAACACCCTTCGCCTCCAACTCTTCATCAGTCAACGCAACCATCTCCTGCCAAGTCATCGACTCGAAGCAACTCGTGTACTTGTGCAAGCGGAAAGTCTTCAGCCAGGCAGGGATGTCCGACAAAAGCTCGGGATCAAAGTCTTCTTCACGAGGTGTGGCGGCAGCGCTACCAGTGCTAGCGGCGCTCTTCAACCCACTGCTCTTCAACCCGCTGCTCTTCAGACCACTAGACTTCAGACCACTGCTTTTGAGAGCGCTGCTAGGATACCTCGCGCTGGCCGGTGCGCGCCAGTTGTTGTTTGAACCAGTCTGACGAGGGTTGCTCGAGCGTTGACCCTGCGAACCAGACGGCTGGCGGCTCGTTTTCGGCTGCTGAGGCATCTGCATCTGACCGGACTGAGCGAGATTGTTCATCATCATCTGCATCGCCAAAACCTGAGCTTCAGCTGACAGCCCCATCGCTCCCATCATATTGAGATTAAAGGCATTTCCTGGGAAGCCAGGCATAGCCATTGCGGGGTGTTGGGTACCGGGGTATTGGGGTTGGTCTATTTTTGTGGATTTGGCGTTGCTGAACATGGGGGTGGACGGCGTTTTCACCATGCTGTCCCAGCTGACGTTGGCAGGTGCGCTGACGAGGAGATCCTGCCCTTTGGGTTCTAGCACACTAGGCTCGGAAGAGCGAAGTGCAGCAGACTCTACGGCAGAAGGGAATGGGGACTGAGCACCGATCTCGGGGATGTTGAGACTTGGGGGACGGGCATTGCGAGCTTTGCCTTTGATGATTTGGCCCTCAATGGATGCTGATCTTGGTATTAGTACGGTATTTTTCTGACGGTGGAAGGTGCACATACCAGTGGGAGGAGGGTTTGCATCCGTCTTGAGCATTTGCTGAAGGACAGCGATCAAGAAACGAATCTGAACCTGGGAAGAGTGTTGGAGAAGCGTGTATAGAGTAGCCGTGCGTTCTGGCTCAGAAAGGATTTTAAACCCTAGAAGAAGACGAATAACGTCAGGACACAGATATCTTCAGGCGAAATCAACAACCTACAGTGTTCGATCGTGGTCAGTTCTTCATGGAATTTGGGATCGGTCGAAGCAGCAGCCATCTCTTCCTGTTGTCGGGTCATTAGAGAACCGATTGAGTGCACCAGAGAAAAAATCTTACCAATGTCGCTTCGTAATTTTGGAAATTGGCAAACCATTGATCGAGGGACTCCACTGTTGCGAGACGGACGTGATTTAGTGGTTACTATGAGACCAGCAACAATCATTACGCACCATCGCGAGCTGGGAGGGTTGCGCTTGGGATGAATTCACTCGTAGGCCTCATCGAGCTGCTCGGTGTCATGAGACGTGGAGAAAGCAATGACAATCCTGGCGTCGACAGAGGACGAGGAGAAGGGGGAACCAGGTTGGCTGGTCGAGGACGAGAGGCCTTGGTGTCGGTGGCAGAGGACATGGCTGGCTGGACGCTGAGCATGCTACAGGAAGGATGGGGGGAACAAGTCAGGATGGGGGAAACGATGTGGAAGGTGAAACGAAAAGATGAGACCTTTAAAAGCTCTAATTCAGCTGCCCAAGCTCCTGGGACATCTAAAACAGATGCGCCCAGCTTGGCCGGGATTGGTGAGTTGTTCCATAACGACGGTGGTTTCAATGTCGATGGCTGAGGTCGTCCTGTGCAACGGCCGCAGGGTGATAGGCGCCCACTGTCCACTCCGTCCCAACATCACTTGACCACTTCAAAAGGTAAAACACATATCCTTGCGTGTCTCCGTGCTCACCAACGCATGGCAATGCAAGTGACAGGCTTACGACCGCCATGATACCCTTTAACCTCGCAAATCAAAATCGCGAAATTGGCTCTCCCTCCGTAAATCTCGAAAAGGGCAGATATCGAATGCGCGGGCCTGCTCTGCGCACTGTCCGCGGCGGTGACCCCAGTCAAATCCCCCCACCCAGTCCACTGACCAAGGGACATCGAGCACACTCAGTTTCCAACTCAAACACATCTGTTTCGACCCTTATGGCGACCATGGTTGTCCTCCTCATCACAGCCTGTCTGACGTCGTTTGGTTTCGCGTATTATCTCTACACAACGAGGTGGGACCGCGAACATATCCTAGAAATCCCCAAATCGACTGATGATTCCGCCCTTGCTTCTCTCCGCCGATCCACTCAAGTCGTCGAGTTTGAACCCCAGCTGGCGGACGTCGACGCATACCACGCGCGGAACGACCCAGAGGAAAAGTTTCTATCGTATCTACCCCATAGTGGTTTTCATAATCAACGTATTGCATTCGAAAATGCACTCACTCTTGCCCGTCTGTTGAATCGTACTCTCCTTGTCCCCCCAATCCTTCTGGGTAAACCTACCGTCAGCTACGTCAAAGTCTTCGACCGCCTCCAGACGCTCCTCAAATTTCAAAGCAAAAAGGGTCTTTCTCACTGCACCAAAGTCTATCAATTCTCGCCGCCCGAGTGTATTGGTTTCTTTGACCGAACTATGGTACCCTGGGGCTGGCTTGTCGATCTTTCTGTAATCCGAACGTCACAACATCTGATTCAGCGCTGGGATCTGTCGGACGACTGGCTTGTGGATCACCTAAACATCAGTGTCACCGGAAAAAGCGACAAGTACATCCTTGCTGAGATAACAACACATCAATACCAGTTTGCCGACTGTGAACCTTCGCGTATCCCGCCACTTCCACCAACTGAAAGGCGATACGGCAAGACCATTCAGATCGACGCACTGGCTCGTGACGCATCCGACAAACGCTTGATCCAACTCGGCAGT
The DNA here is from genome assembly GCA_029747585.1 of Pleurotus djamor. Classification (NCBI taxonomy): domain Eukaryota; kingdom Fungi; phylum Basidiomycota; class Agaricomycetes; order Agaricales; family Pleurotaceae; genus Pleurotus; species Pleurotus djamor. Next base: position 61,490 of record JAPEVF010000029.1, on the reverse strand, counting down.
CTCTTTGGTTCTTCCCGACTAAAGCTTCTCGAACCAGAAAACCACACCCTTCGAGGATTCATCCGCTCACARATGATCCCTGTCGTTCCTCWGKTGAAGCAAGTCTCAGAGGARATCTCCYACCACCTATCCGACYTGGCTAAGCGACTTGGAAATGCGAGCGGTGACTACCTTGGAGCTCACGTTCGCATTGACGATGGGGTGTTCCAAGAGAAAGGMGAGGAAAATACGCGGACCGTCTGTCTGGAYYTAATTCGTRCTACACTTGGCCTGGGCCATACAGAGTTCTCGCTTTTCCTCAARGATCTGCAAAACTATCATGAACAACCAAGGGAACACAGGTGGCCGGGCTTYGCTTCKMGCGAACAATCCAATCAACTTGAATGTCGGTCGCCAAGATACTCCGATCSACAGTTTTTGCCTCTCAACATTCCATTRTTCATATCTACTGATGCTCGAACGCCTCAYGACAATCCTTTAATGAAGGAACTCATCCGGACCTTTCCTTGCACCTTCTTCCTTTCCGACTTCTTGATCAATGGAGCCGACGATAACATGACGATGGTTCCCGTCAACGATACACTAAATTTGAGGAACGCCTATGACGATGCCCCGCTTCGGAAACATCTTATACCTTTCGTCGATGCCATGGTTGTGAGTCGGGCATGGAGAGTCGTTGGTACCCGACACAGTACGTTCAGCACTTTCATCTTGGATGTGTTATGGCGCGTTCAGCATGGAATGGAGATACGACAACGCGGTTGATGCGGATTGGTTCTCTAAATACTTGGTGATATGATTATGCTACTTAGTGAAGGTCAAATGATCTACGCGCTGACTTTCGCAATGTGTTTCTCCCACCAAMTCTCATCGACCTTCGCTACATTCACCTTCCTCCGACTCGGCAAGTCACTCCCATTGGGCGATGGACTTAGATACCACAACGTTGTGATACCAATCCTACGGACATACGCAACCAGCTTGTCGTAGTTTAATCCAACCCGGCTGGGACCGTGGCTATCGTCTGAAAGTGTAMATTTGCCATTTTGAGCTTGTATCAGCTTGTGGTAGACCACGTTAATGATGTGCGATATCTCCAAGGCGAAATAACAAAGTCAGTGGTGGGTGATGGATGTCTTACCTTGACTACGTCTTCACCTGGATACGCGGTGGTCCAGCCTTTGCGAAAGGCAGCCGCGTTTAACTCAAAGAGCGCGCCATATTGGGTAGCATAACGGACGTTCCTCTCGAGTTTCTCCCAGGCCCGGGGGAAGTCGCTGAGAACAAGAGAGGGCGTGTAGAGTAGACAGAGGTCTATGTGCCCAATCACCTCGGGTTTGAACCGTTGTAAGAGATCGAATTGTGCATCGAAAAAGTCGCAGAGAAATTGGCTGAGATCAGCGTTAGTCGTAGTCAGGGCCTTTTCATAGGTGGGTTGATCAAAGTCGATGGGAACCTCATTGACATGATGTACAGATCCGACAATGTATTCTATACGATCGCCGTGTTTCYGAAGGAGGGCCTCAAGTTCGTCCAAGTCCCTTGAGGTAATGTACTCGGTCTCTAGCCCAACGAGCAGAGTGATCCGTGATGCATAGGCGGCTTTGAGGCGATGTGCCTCTATGAGAAATGCCTCAAATTGTGATTGTAGGCTTTCCAGCGTCATGCCAACCTAATGCACGGCCGTTACTTGAACCTCAAGGCAAAGAAGATAAGGAATGCTTTACCTCTTCTGGATAAAAGTCTGATTCTCTGTAGCGAGGGACATGTTCCGTCAGGCCGTAGGTAGTGAAGCCTTGTTCTATTGCCGCTAGAACGACCTCTTCGAGGGCTCCCTCTGCATGTCGACAGAATTGACCAGAATGAGAATGATGGCTGAACATGGGAAGGAGGAGAGGGCGCTTCTYGAGCGCYTRRAATCACGCGTKTGTTATCAGCGCGTTATTGCCCTGTGGCTTCCRAGACAAACAATCCATGCCGCGGCTTATGTCCGCGCTCGTGGCTNNTGAYGAGCACACCGCGGTCACTTCCAGGCCATGTCCTCTATCAGCGTCATCCGGCGACTCTCCCAGATTCCCCACCTCTCGACACATGGGGCAAATGCTAGACTATTAAGCTACTTACCGGCGGCGACTTCTCTTCGAGCCCTGCATCAGCAAGCAGCAGCCCGGCCACCTCTGGCATTCGTCTTCGACATCGTGCGTGAAGCCCACGTACCCCGTGCAGCCCAGATAGATTGACTGCGCATGCACTTCATCAGGATGGGGTGCTGATACGCGGTCCTCACGTTATCCCTGCGGCCAAGCGTGCTCTGGCTATTCTGGAAGGAGAGAATGAATGGGGGATGTGAGTAAATCTATCTATGAACAAACCTTGCGTTAAACCTCGTTCCAGAAAGATACCCTACATCTTCGTATGTCAGCCTTTGCTCTCACGCAGTCAGAGTCACGTTTCATGCGATCCCCCCGGTTCTCCAGCTTACCAACGGTGGGGGCGTAGGCGAGGAATACCGTTGCAAACGGTTATCGCGACAACTCGGATACGAGGTATGTACTGACATTCATGCCGTCTCAACGGGAAAATACGTCGCCAAGTCTCTTAACCGTGAACCCCAGGTCCAGACGTCGCAATACATCCAAGCTCATACGATACTCAAGACATTCGCGCCAAAGTTCGCTAACGACCACGTTCTCGTCTTGGGCGGCAAACTCAACCGCGTACGGGAGGTCGCGGAGGGGTAATTCAGTATTTTTGGACTCTTGTTTGATACCCGATTGAGCCTACTCTTCCCGAAGTTATGGCTTCAAGAACGTGTACACGACATTGGACGTCCACGCATGGAACCCTTCGTAGGTTCCGTCCCCTTCCTCCATGGAAGATTTGGTCACTGATGGTCTGGACTCTTAGGGTGTGGCCATTTCATGAACTGACATCGGAAGAACGTCATTCTGCCAAGGTTTGATCGATTGGTTTAGACTTGATTGGTGCCGCTGACGGTATACCATGCAGCAAGTTGACTTTTCCAACATACCGATTAGTGCCATCTTTGTATTTCACGACCCGCGTAATTGGTCGCTAGACATACAGGTATATACACCTCTGTTGATCAAGCCTGGTTGCATTCTTGGGTATACTGATACTGAACTGATTGAAATGTAGATTCTATGTGACATCATTCAATCAGGTGGTATTATTGGAGGCCCATATAGATTACCAGAGAAACCGGTAGAATTGGTGTTCTGCAATCCTGATCTATTGTGGCGTTCCGACTTCGACCGTCCGCGGCTGGGGCAAGGAGCTTTCAAAGAAGCTTTCCAGGGTGTTTACAAGGTATGTCTTCGTGAACGCTCTGGGAGATCCATGACGCGGTCGTGAGAGAGCTCGTGCGACCACAACGCTAGGAAGCCCGATCGAATGCTGAGTTTCTGATAGGCGTTGAGGGGATCGGAATATCCCTACGTCCAATATGGAAAGCCCACCGAAGCGACGTACCATTTTGCTGAGAATGTAATGAAGGCACACATAGCTCAGTCAGGCTGGAAAGGGGAACTGCCATCGGTGTAAGTTCGGCCTCTCTGCTCGCTTAACCGCCGTCCGTAACTGAATTGGCTGGGCTTGCATGCCTCCGTGAACGTATTGTAGGTATATGGTAGGAGGTGCGTCATCATCCATCCAGTTCTGAATGACGATTAGTGATGTTCCGTCGCTGCGATAGATAACCCAGAATCAGGTATGGGTTGACATTGTTATATCGGGTTAGTCGATGGTTTTCTGAAGGGGGAGATTGCAGACATAGCAGGAGCCAATAGAGCAGGATGGCCGTCTGTGCTAGTGCGAACAGGCGTATATGATCCAAGCGAGGGGGTCCCGTCTCATCGACCGACATACGAAGCCGACGACGTCGAACGCGCAGTGAGATGGGCCATCGAGCGAGAGCTGGGGAAGTGACAAGGATCTATCCAGAGCGCAACGACTTGGCGGATTATTAAAAGTAGAGGGATCAGGGGGGAATGGACGAGCGTGTGCGGTTGCAACGCACCGATTTATCTTTCTTGATAATGATATCATCGCAGCAATTGCTACCGCCGGCCGGGGCGAGGCATACGCGTTTCTGCCCTGAGCCATTAGATGAGACGCCCGCCCGAAGGAGCCGGGTTGAAGGGATATTGAAACTCCACGCATAGCGTTCCCCTCGCTATCGCTAACCTAAATTACCACTGACACGCCTATAGTCTCCTCCTGCTAAATATCCTGCTTTTGTACTGCTTCGAAGCCACTTCTCCCCGACCCACTAATTCCTTTCGACATCCACTCTATCGTCGACTCGACATCAATCAACAACTTACTGAATGCCTGCTCACAGGTCCACTGCTACTGCACGTTCTACTTCCATGGCGCTACCGCTGGACCCTTCATCATCAGCTGGACCCTCAGCGAGTCCAGATCCACCTGATGTACCCTTCGAGTTTAGGAAGAAAGACGGGACTCCCTCTAAGATGCGCTCTCATAGAGGAAACATACCTGTATTGCCCCAGACAAAGCTCTGTCCTCACTGTCCAGCCAAGTTCACAAGGACAACTCATCTGAATCGGCATCTCAGAACCCGTACGTAGCTTCGATCACTAACTTCGCCCCTGGCTTGGAGCTGACCTTCGTCATAGACACGAATGAGCGCCTTCACAAGTGCGAAGTAAGCTCTAATCCTACTTTCGTTCGCGATTGAGAGTGTAACCCACCATCTTCCAAAGACATGCACGGCAGAGTTCACGCGTAGCGATCTCTTGACGAGGCATAAGCGCAGTTGTAATGATCCGTGCGTCCCCCTGCGTTCATACACTTCCACAAGGGTCTCATATCGTTGTTTAGCAATAACCCAGGTCGCTCGCGCAAGAAATCTTGCCAACCTTGTAGCGACTCAAAGATTAAATGCGACAACAGGTTCCCCTGCACGAAATGCACGTCGAGGGGGAAGGAATGTGTCTTCTTGCCTCCAAATAAGAGGTCGAGTCTCCAGGCTTCCTCGAATGACCTCCATCAAAGTATGCCGCCCGCACCTCCAACAACTTCATCTTTAAGTATTGACTCACCTACTTCGCCCGTCTCCGCCTGTTCTACATCTCTGCCAACACCGACATCCCTGTTCATAGCTACGCCTGAGCAGAGCCATGCCACCTTCTCCATGAACACCGCCCCTCACATCGCCGGTGTCGATGACATGTTCCCCGATTTGACGAGCGCAGCAACGTCGCTTGATACATATTCCCCGCCTCATCAACTCCGTTACCCCAGTCCTGACAAACCACCTGGACCATCACGTTCTCCCGATCTAATGTCCTCGGATTCAGCCACCGATCACGACACATGGTATAATCCCGTAAACAGTCACCTGAACACTGTATACCAGAGCGATATGTTTGAACCGTTCTTCAGCAACATCTTCTCGCAATCCCGATTCCGCTCGCATTCGCCGCCTGGCAGCGCGGGTGGTGTGATGGGGGACTTTCCGTTCTCCATTGGACACGAGCCCCAAGGTTTCTCCTACATTAATCCCACGGATACACAATTGCCGATAGACTTTGGCATGATGACCAACCTTCCGGGTGCATACTCGGGCTTGGACGATACCAATTCAGTTGCGGAGCTGCCCGAGGGCGATGCGAGTTCCAGCGGTGTTGCGTACCCAGGAATTGATGAGCTAAATCAATTCTGTGAGTACTTCATCCCGGTTTCAACCATACGATGCTGACACCTTTTTAGTGTATATATTCTTCTCTTCCTTCAGCAGTCAGTTACCGATTATCCATCCCTCCACTTTCAAAGTCGCTGGAAAACCACCGGTGCTCTTGAGTGCTATCCAGGCTTGTGGGGCCTTGTTTGTCAAGACCAAGCAAGCCACGGATTTCATTTCATCTGTATTGGCGACTGCGCGTGATGACCTGATCCAAGAGTTTGTGAGTATCTCCGCCTATGATGCCTAGAAACAGACACTGACCGGGTGTTATTACAGGCGAAGAACCCTACGAACTGCAATGACCAGATCGACTTGATACTGGCTGTCGTTTTGTTGCAGACGATTGGGCTATTTCACCAGAGGTTGGACCAACGTGCTTCGTCCAGTATTTATCATGGAATGCTTGTGATGGTACGAACATCCGATATCTCCTCGCGGATGTTAATTGACCCACATCGCAACAGATGATTCGACGTTCAAACTTGATGAACAAGAACACGTCGTGGATTCCGCCAAGCTTTTCCGAGTCGTCGCTTGAGGACGTGTGGAGGCAATGGGCCCTACATGAAATGACCAAACGGTCAGTCTCCTCGTTGACATTGAAATGCTTGAAAGCTAATCAGACCTGATTTATAGGGCGTTATTGATATCTTACATTCATGACTGCTCCCACAGCATTTACTTCGCCCTCCCTCCTTCGTACTTGCCTGGCGAGGTAGAGCTCTACCTCCCATGCGAAGACGCACTCTGGCGAGCGACGTCGGCAAAGGAGTGGTTAATGGTTCTCCAATCTTCCTCCCCCTATGGCGATCCCACCGCACGGTTGATTGGGTCCAGCATGCCGAAAGCCCTGAGTCTCATGTGCGAGCCTCGGATACACCCCACGCCCATTATCCTCAATCCATTCGCCCACTTTATCCTGGCCCACGTTCTTCTATACCATGTTTTCACGATTTGCATGGAAAACCGGCTCCCGAAGTCGGATGTGCCCGATTTTGCCGACGACTCGTTGCGAGTGAAGCGATTGCAATTCGGCCTCCACAATTGGCTACAGAGCTGGCTTGCGTCCCCCGACTCGCCAAGGAAGGAGGGAACGAACGAGGAGCCACCTTTCTTCTCCTATGGCCTGCCGTTCTACTGGTTAGGACAGGTGGCCTTGTTGGCATACCAGGAAGGCTTACCGCCGTTCGAGTTCGAGTCGCCAAATAACCTTGTGGTGGAGTCGAGGTTTAGAATAGTGAAGCAATGGCTTCGACATATCCGTGGTTTCTTGAAGAAGTCTGACAATGGACCCACATTACTATGGGACGAGCTGATGAAAATTCGGTTAGACACGTCGTGGCCGGGAGCGGTCGAAGGCGACACTGGTGAAGAGGACGGCTTACTGAGCTTCTTCCCAAGCCAGTGAACGATTTCCAGTAATTTATATCCGTTATAATAGTTGAAAGATTCCCCAGTGTATCGATAGGCGTTTTCAGTTTTGTCGCTTTGCTCTGTGTATGTAGCAATAGGAATCAGGAGGTCGAACGTTCCACTTGTCGGGCTGGCTCGCGGTCTTTAAGTCGTTGTATGAGTGCCGATGTCAAGGGGTGCTGACTTGTGTTCAGGGCGACTTGAGCTCATTACGCCATCGAGAGGCCAGCAAACGGCCAAGAGTGGGTGGATCCCACTTGGCTCCGTGAGGTGGGAAGGAAAGGAAGGTCGGGGAGAGGAAGCCAAGCGTGGAAAGGACCTTCGAAACCACCAGCTTTTGAGGCATGCAAAGTAGTGGGTTGCTCATATCCCCATAATACCTTTTGCAGGTGCCTGCCTTTGCACTGGCTGCTGACGAGTGGGCATTTACGAGTGAAACTTTTTGAGTATGACGCAAAGGAGTCGCCATAATGCAGCTATGCCTGTTAGGTTAATGTGAGCTAAATGGTGTGCCCAAGATAAGGCACATACTTCAGTCTGGTTTGAGGACAGATGTATGGGGATGTAGGAGTTATGTCGGTCCCTTTTCCGACATGAATACAGAATAAGTAAGGGGCGTCCTTGACATTCGGCGCACGAGAAGCAAACAAAGCGCGCTACTGCGACTTGATCGGGAGTAGGGATTATCGTCGTTGGTGCCCATGGCCCGTAGGGTAGCACACTTCAAGTAAAGGACACGCGTGAAAAATAACAGATAAGCAAATGTGCTCTGAGAGTGCCTTGGGTTAGAACACCAGCTGTGGCTGTCATGGTATTTAGTTCACTATCGAGTTTGGTTTTAGCGGGGAAATATTAACTGAACTGGTGGCTGGAGCCCAATGGCAACTTGAATTGAATTTGAGCTCCGAGTCAGGCCACGAGTAAAGCATTCCAGACTGTTGTTCCTCAGCCCAGTTGTTTGAGTCCGTTGTGCTGTAGAGCCAGAGCTTGGGGATGAGAACAGTCGTGTGGTAGTCGTGAGTTGGTCGTGAGTTCTGCCCTGAAGGGCGTCTGTCGTCAAACTTGAAGCAAGAGGGAAATGGGGACGATCACGATCAGTCACGCCGACGTGACAGGCTTCCGCACTTTTGTTTGCATGCTCCGACAACATTTTACGAGACCACTCGGTCGCCAGACATCCATTGCTTATGGTGCGGACCTACTTACTTCCTCGTTCAACTTTTGCTTGACCGAACTCCCGTAGAACACCCAGTCTGGTTTCGACGCCATGAAAACTGTGCTCGGCTAAGAAGATACACGACCGCGCCTGGTCCGTCAACACCTCCGAGCTCAACTGGAGACAAAGAGTACTTGGTTATTCACCTATGGGTTGAATCTATATAACTCATTCTTTTCATTATTTTCATTAGGAAAAAGCCCATCAATGACTCTATCTTCGACTCCAAAGGCCCTGTCTGGGATCATGTCTTCAGCGATATCAAAGAAATGCCTCCTCTCCTCCCATCATCCGTTCGAAACCTCCGCTCCACGAACTTCTCAGCAGATAGCAACGAAGTACGAAAGCCACGTCGTCAAACGATGACAGCACGCGAAATCAACGCGTTCGACGAGATGTTCGCCATGATCTTCAATGCCGTCTCTGACAAACAGAAAACGAAGAAACCCTCCGATCGCGCTACCGAAACCGGAGTAGGACATGACGCTACTGCAATGGGAGATCTGTTTGGGAAGCTACGGAGGCATTCGAGGAGGATGAAGTGGACGACAGAGTTTGACGAATTGCTCGACCAGAAGAAAGAGGCAATGAACCTATGCGACACCGACCAGCAGCTGTTGGAATGGGCTATGGAAGAGGTCTTTGGTGAATCTCAAAGCTACGAAGCTGCTTGGCGCAAGAACCCAGGATACCCCATGCAACCCCCTACATATCCTCACATACTTGCTCATCTTATGAGAGAATTCCGGGACAAATACCACGACCCACACCTCGCTCTAGCCATGTTCCATTACGCTCGCAACCTCTCTATCGCTTCCTACGTGTTCGGCTGCTCCACCCAGGCCTACAACGAACTCATTGAGACTCGTTGGTCGAAATTCAAAGACTTAAAGGGCGTCCACGATGCATTGGAGGAAATGGTGGTTAACGGTGTGGAGTTCGATAGCCGAACCCGAAAACTGGTGGAAATCGTTCGCAGGGACATCGTCGGACAACGATCGTGGACTGAGGCCAATGATCTCGTCGGTGCTGAGATGTGGAACATGTTAACGAAGATTGATCAACTTGCCAAGTCTGGTACACGGGAGGGAAAACGTACAGGCAAGGCGAAATTGGATGCATGGAAAACCCTGCCCGATGTGGATGGTCATGAAGACGGCGAATGGGCTTTTGGGTCATGGGGCGAGAAAGGCTCGGAGAAAGCTACGCTTGCTAAGGAGTAGTTCTGAGTCGACAGTCATCTTCTAACATATATCCTCTAGTGTAGCTGCTGAGTCCCTTGGGTATTATTATGCCATACAAATATACATCGGACCAAGGTGAACCAGAAAAAGATGCGCAGAAGTATAAATATAAGCATGAACAGTCAGGTATGAACAGTCAGGTTGATCTCCACGAGTGACAGAATGGCGGGTATATAACAACATTAGAAAGATCGTAGGTGAGTATAACATAAAGGGGAATATTACGATGATATCTATGGTCGGCGTGAACGTGATTTTGAAACCTTGGGAGTAGGGGTGGTGGGTACGGCACCGAGACCATGCACAGGGACATAATCCGGGTCGATTTCGTCGCTTTTCAGATGCGTCAACAGATTGTACACAAAGATCTGCTCGAACCTACAAAATATGTCAACCAATACACACGAAAAGAAAAACACGAATACGCACTGGGCATTGGTAAACACCACTGCCATCGATTCCGAGTTGCATCGAAGCAAATTGGGGGCCATAACAAGTGCCAAGTTGACCGGTGTCATCTTGGTCACGGTTTGAATTCGCTCATCCAAGAACAACTGCAGGAAGCTGATTACGAAGAGCACGACGCGGCGATTTATGGTAGGCAGCCGCTCGACGATACGGACACAAGCCTCAGGGTCATCCGAACTCGTAATGCATTCATTGTACATCTCCTCAGGGACAAGCGGATCGCAGAGCTCCCTCAGCCATAATTTCATGAGGGAGGCAAGGACATGAGGTTCATCCACACCATCCAGGGTATAATATCCTCGGTCGATACGTAGTTTGAGCTCCGAGACGGAGTCACCATCGCCAGGAACGCGGAAGATCCCCTCTGATTTGGGACCACCAAGAGCGAGAATACCGTCCGCGAGGAAAGGTAAGATAATGGGGACCTTCTGGTGAGGGTAGTTCCGTTCTTGAAGTCGGATGATAGCATCAAGCGACTCTCCGAAAGTAGAAGGGTTAAAGGCAGCGTCCTATGGGGGAATTGAGAAGGCAGGTAAGGCGTCGCGGAGCCAAAGGAACACACCGAAGCTATCTCTATCTCAGCAGCTGTTGGTGGCTTCCCTCTTGGGCCCTTCTTAGCGATGGAAGCGAGTCGTCGGAGACAATATTTCGCCATGACGTCGACGCGACCTTCAGACTGCGATGTCCTCTGTTGTATAAATGATTGTAGATACGTTTCGAAGTTCTTGGACGGGGGGAACGTGATCAGAAGTACACAAAGAAGCTGCCATCCCTTGAATACGCTCTCACTAAAGAACGGGTGGTTCAGAAGTTGATGAGAACGCGGTGTTCAGGTTAGGACGTACGGAGAKGGGTTTTTAGAGAGTTGCTTCATAACTTGGCAATATATCTCATCGCGAAGTTCCCCGTGAGTAAGACCTTCGTTCAGTAGCCACCGTTCTTCTTCAAGGATGCCAAAGGTATGTACAGACGTTGTCGACCCATTGATGGAAGCAACTGTCGAGAGTCGACCGTCCGTTGGTAAACGAACGTTCACGTTCCGTTCTCTTTCTCGATCGCCCATGATGTGCTGGATGACCTTGAATATCTTGACAGCATCTTTGTTAAGTGAGCGTCGTAAAGTAAGCAGTGGTGAGCTGAGCGGGGACTGGTAACAAATCGACGTCAACGTCAGTTGAAATTCATGGAAGAAGGGTGGTATGACATACCTTCTGCCAAGTCATGAGCTGAGCGACGGGGACTTTCCGACGAAAGATGAAACCAGTGCGATGTGTTGAGAAATACTGTCTAGCATAGTCCGATTCCGAAAACTGTTGGATAGCAGAAGCGAGGTCGTATGGTAGGATGGGATATGTTCTGGAGTATGAAATTAGTAAACCAAGGGAATGGGGGGACCAGATTCTTACCCAGAGCTCAACGTCGCGGTATGTGTGCGCTCCAACGACGGCCCCGCTCGCATCGCTGCCTCTACAGGTATTGGTTTGCCTGCAGCACGGTTCTTTACGGGACTCATGTTGAGGGTCGCCTCTGAGAGAGAATCAACATCATAGGCACGATAAGGTAGAAGAAGAGTGATCGCACCATTGTTTAGAACAGGATTGCTAATCCCTTTACCCGCAACCGACGCAAAAGCAACTTTCCCGGACCAGTTTGGTATTGCAGGGATGGGGCGCCGGGGTGAAGCTGACGGAAGATTGGTTTTATCTCGCGTGGGCGTCGTCGGCGGTGGGAGTAGATTGTTCGCGTGCTCATGCGTCTGCTTCGTCGACGCTATTGATAGCCGAGGTGGCGACCCATGGCCGTTGTCAGAATGAGATCCAGCGAGCAGTTCCGCTGCCGCATTAAGACTCTGTGGAGGGGGTGATCGGTGGGGAACATATGATGAAGACTTTGACCGCTTCCGTGAAGAAGACTCCGTATGAGTACTTCCATTCGGTGAAGCTTTGCCGTTACTCTTTCCGTTCGGCGAGTCTTTGTCTTTGTTCTTGGACGAGGTCTTGGCTTGACTATTAGAGGGCGTCATTGAACGCGGTGATGATGGAGATGGAGGGGAAGAAGCTTCGGTAGTATAGGGAGAGCCTGGTATTGTAGGGAGCTGCGGTGCCACAGAGTGCGGATGTAACAGACGGTTGGAGCCACTTGTATGGTATTGATCACTAGAGACCGAGCGCCTCACTTGGCTGTGCTTTTGACCGTTCGCAGATGGCGACGTGGAACTGGGTCTGCGGTTTTGGAGCTGATCGTGACCGCCGTCTTGACCATTAGCATAGGATTTGGACCGTCTGTACTGGGGTTTTGGAGACTTTATTTGAACCGTTTCGTCCTCCACAACCTTGGATAATCTGCCAAAGTTGGTCTGAGAGAGCCGACGAGCAAGGGCTGTGTCCTGGTGAAGGAAAAGAGTTTCAGATATTAACGCGCAAGGCTGGATTGCAAAGGTACATTGCACGCACCTGAACTATGCCCAAAGGGATCACGAAACCAGAAGGCCGCTCCCATACGGTCTCTCCTGTCTTTGTCTGGTAGTAGTAAGGGATACCGCCGCGCGAATCGTCGCTCAACTCCCACCACTCTCCATCAGCACTTGGAGGCAGGCTGCCATAAGAAGCGAAACATCAGCCTGACAAAAGCCGAGACATATATGAAATAGACCGTACACGAAATTTCCAACTGGGGGATCCCAGCTGACTTGTCCAGTTGCAGGGCAAGCGAAGAAGGACGTCTGAGACTTTTGCAAGCACGAAGTAAGCCACCAGAGATGACAATCGGGGGATCTACGCATGAAGCAGCACGTACCTGTGGATCTACCAAAGTTACCCAAAAGTTGGATCCCCACGTAGCAGAATCATTTGGATCCTGTCCTGACTGGTTTCGTGGGCTCCGAAGCGAAGATTTGCTTGGACTAGCTAGCTCGTCAACGTGCTTTTCGGGTGATTTTGGACCATTCGATGGTGTTGCCGGAGACTGTAATGAGCCATTGACGTCTTGTTTCGAATCTAGTGGTGATGAAGGAGCAGATATGGGGTTATTCGATGTGGATTGAGCAAGCATGGTCATCACGAAAAAACGACAAATGTGGGAGGAGTCAGGTCCGAACTTTTGTCGTAAGCGGCGTTTCGTTCGGTTTCCACCAATATTTCGAGTCGATGAAAGCAAAAGTTCACAGTCACAAAGAAGAAAACGAAAACATTGAAGGCAGGCGGGCGCAAGGAGTTTGGTTATCGCCTCAAGCGGTTTGGATCAGGGTCGCCATACCGCCGTTCACGAAAACCCAAAATGTACGCTAGTTCACGGTGCCTGGCAACAAGAATCTTGGCCAATGCACCGTCGCGAATGGTGGGCTCAAGTCTGTTCAAGTGGTCCTTCGGCTAAGCTGTTTTGGCCGTTTTTGTGAGCAGACCTACTTAGCACGCTTTTAAACCGTTGATATGAGGGCATCCATCTCCAAGACTCTATCATTCTCCATTTTATATAGCTCGCTCTCTTCATAGCACTCCCCGATACCGTGCCAAACACGCTTGACCTTAAACTTTTGAGAATACTGTTGGTACAGGAACTGCTCAGAATCAGATCTCAGACTCTGGGGGCTGCGTTGGAAATAGGGCGCCTATTACAAGCGCCCACTCAGGCTACTCTAACTCACAACCCTAGTACAACCTTGCAATCCAACGAGTAGTAACCACCATGGTAAATTTTAATCGTTCAGCGGTAAGCGTTTCAAAAATGGAGAACCATCTTGTATAAAATGACCCTAAACTCCCGCTGCTATGGGATGAATTAATGGTAGAGCGTTTGTAGAACTAGAACGTGGTGCAAACGTGGTGGTCGCGTCGTCGGCGGTCGCGACGGGCACTTGGGCATCAGTGGACAAAATTGCGAGGGGTATGCGGTGTGGGCTATGAGGGTCGCTTGCGCTACAGAACATGTTTAGCCTTCCCCACAAAGTCCATAAGTGTCTCAACCTCTCCTGATTCTGACTTCTCAACCCGCTCATATAATTTCGCCAGTCCATGATAAACGTCCTCCTCACCATCTCCCACAAACCCTGCAATTTCTTCCATTTCCCCTGACCATCGGTACGCCTTGGGTATCATCGAAGGAATAGCTGTTGCAATCCGACGCAGAAAGATGGGCTGAGAAGATTTGAGCTCCTCCAGAAGGGCTTCAGCTGTGGCTGGCGATGCAGCGTACGCCGCTGTGATGACCCATGATCGTCAACGCCGCGTTCGGAGCGGTCTATACAGCAGCTATACAGTTAACTCACCTAGAATCATAGTTGCCATCAGTCCGGTGGTACCCTTGGATATACCCTACAAGTTATGGTCCAGCATCAGCGGAACCATCACTCCTACAGACTCTAAACTTAGTGACGGGAAGGGAGATAGATACTGACAGCGTAAGACATCTTAAGTGCGCTCGCATCCCCTATGCCCACCCCTTCGCCCTTCAAAGGGGAAGTCTTCAACCCATACTGCGATAGGCTCACAAACCCATCAAGTACCCCCTCATCTTTCGTTTCAGCCGAAGCATAGAAGGTAGGATCATAACCAGCCGTTGGAGGCCCCCCAATAATACTCGCGTCGATAAAATGAACCTTCGGGCTTGTCGTTTCGAAAAGCGATGAGATGGCCTTGACAGTCTTGGGATTAACTGCATTGCAATCAACAAACACGATCTCATTCGAGGTTTCTTGACCTTGTCCAGATCCTTGATGAGCTTTAGAATGTGCCGCAATAAACCGTTCCGCAAACGACCTCGCATCCTTCGGAGGTAGAATACTCAAAATCCAACTCGCACGTAATGCAATATCCTCCAACGACGTGTCTTCCATTCCCGCGTCTTTCGCGCGTTTCTTCGAGTCTTCCGATCGTCCATCAAGGTTTGTCAAGATGGTACACCCAGCTTCATGCAATCGACGCGCCACCGCAGAGCCCATAGCCCCAGGAGCGACGATACCGATAACAGGAGAGACTGTGGCCATGGGAGTTGTGTATGCTGATAAAGAAAGATGGTGTCGCCATCGTGTGACAGACTTTGCCAGTTCAAGAGAAGATGCGATAGCTATCAGGGGCCTCCTATTCCGCCAGAATGGAGCAACATCCGGGGCGAGAGAAGACAACAACGATCAAAACGCAAGGGCATCTCGCAAGAACGCATGGCCGACACGGCGACTCTTACTCCCGAGATGGATATGTCGACGAAATGTCAACACGGAAATGGACGAAAGTTTATCACCACGTTGGCCATGCTCCGGGCAGGAAACGAACATCGGGCGCCGTCTCTCGCTTTCACATCTAGATGAACTCTATTTTACACCTACGAAGGCTACTATCGTACAGGACCAGTAGTACTACTTGGACAAAAAATGGCTCTACTCACCGACGCACGAGCCGCGCAGGGGAAGAATGTAAGCAAGCAGGGGAGACTGTCGTAAGGGGAGGTAGAGTACCCAAACCCAATGAGCGATACCGATGAGTATGCAAGACCTATGATCTGAGAAGATTGACGGAGGAAGACATATGGGAGAGTTATACAAAGCAGAGCACGAAGCTGGTAGATGGCGTAAATATGAGGAGGAAAACTACGCTGAGTGAATAAGTCCGTTGGATGGGTGGTTATAATATATAGATATGTACTTGGGGTAGGATGGGATGGGATGAGGGAAGCAGAGAGAGAGGAGAGAGACACAGAAAAATGGAAAGGTCATGAACACGAGAGGGATGCCACTGAGCTGAGGAAGACGTGGATGAGGGGGCCAAAGGAGGGACTGCTTGAGTCTGAGACGACGGGAATGGCGCGGCGAGCATGCTATAGGGCAGGATGCCCAAGATGTCTTCACGATGCTGGGCAAGGGAAGTGAAGAGGTGTGTCGACGGGATAGTCATACGCGATTAGACATCCATGCACCAGATCTCGAGTTTGCCCTCAGGTTTCCCGTTCGCGCTCTCCCGGGCAGTTTCGATGGCGAGTTCGTAATCCGACTCGTCCCTCAAGTTGACCTTGACGCCATCCTCATCCTTAAACTTCAATCCAACAGCATTGAACGATTTCCGGAACTTGGTCGCGACCTTGTTCGTGAACTCGTCGAACGACATCTCCGGGTTGACGACCATACCATGGACGTCATCCTGGTAATGGATCTTCACTCGAATCTTCGTCAACTCGAAGGGTCCGTCGTCGTATTCACCGCTTCCGTAGCCTTCCTCCTCTTCCTCGTACATACTGCCAACTTGACTCCTCGATCCACCCCTCGAAGTGCCCCGCCTGGTCAACTTCCTCCTCACATTACCAACACCGAGAGAGCTGGCAGCATAGTTACTGGTAGGAGCACTGCGCGAACCTGAGCGCGCGACACCCGAAGCATAACCGGGATTAGCGTTATTCTTCGCCCAGGCAGCTACACCCGGTGGTCCGCTAGGTAATGGAGGCGATGAACTATCATCACCATATGAATCGATGTAATCTTCGTAGAACTGAGTAATTCGGGTGTCTAGGGCGAAATTATCAGTACGGTGACACTTGGCTCGCGGAAATGTCAGTTTGACACACCTTTCATTGGAGGCTGCGGGCCACGGTCCTGCCCAAGCATAGGCGGTGATTGTGATTGCGGCGATGGTTCAGCCCTTCGGACACTAAGCCCGCGAGTAGGAGGTCCGCCAATAGTCGCATTAGGTGACGGACGGGCAGCCGATATAGCTGTGTTGCTGCGCTGAATGCCAGGACCAGGGGAGAGACCAGGCTGTCTGGGGGATTGGTCTCCAAGGTCACGATTCACCGTTGGAAGAGCTGTTCTTGAACGATTAAGCGGTAACTCGGGTTTGTCAACGGCTAACAACCATCAATGTAAGTACAAGCGCGCGCAATCAAAACTGATTGAAGTTGGACTCGCCTGCCTTGCTTGGCAGTGCAGCGGGGACGGTTGCACTCCTTCCAAGTCCAGCCCCCTCTGGGGTGTCTAAGAATACA
This sequence comes from Pleurotus djamor, assembly GCA_029747585.1. Classification (NCBI taxonomy): domain Eukaryota; kingdom Fungi; phylum Basidiomycota; class Agaricomycetes; order Agaricales; family Pleurotaceae; genus Pleurotus; species Pleurotus djamor. The sequence goes on along the minus strand of JAPEVF010000029.1, from coordinate 44,452 downwards.
TTTGATGGGGATATGCCTTGCTTGAGGCGGGCGATGCCCGAGAATTCAGTATAGGCGTCACCAGGATCACTAGCGGCGACAAGTTTCTGCAGGGGTGCTAGTAAGGACAGGAATCGGACAGGTGTGCATGGAACTGACCGCTTTGCCCATGTAATCCTTGGCGACGGAATTCTTCAGTTTCTTCTCAGACGGGCGGTATAACACACCGACAGGCTGTGTGCGACGCGCAGCGTCAGGCAGGGAGAAGTGATGCGAGTTGGAGTATACGCACAATACTGAATACGGTGTAACCCTCCCCACTGTCTCGTATCGCGTCGTCAATAACGTCATGTTCCTCGGTGGCCTTTTCCTTCTTTGCTGCCTCGAGCTCTGCCATGCCCTCCTGGGTACGGCCCATATAGATTTGGGAAAGGCCCTTGTTGAACAAGACCTCTGCAGAGAAGAGACGAAATTTGAGGCCTAGTTGCTCGTAGTTTCTGTTCGATCGTTACCATCAAGCCTGCAAAGACCTAACACTGAAGACGCACATGGCTTGATTCCCCCTCAAGTAAAGTAAAGCCTCGTCAAAGTCCTTGGCCGACAACTCGTATCGACCGAGTAGAAAGTTGGATACACCGCATTGGAAGTAACTACATCCGATCAATCAGACCATCGCAACCAACAGAAAAGACATGGTGCAAGACGTACGCAACGGCCAAATACTGGTCCAAAGTGGTGGCCTCCATGAAACGCTCCACGGCAGCGTCATGCTCTCCAAGGGTCGCGTAGATAAGGCCCATATTTGTGAGAATCTTGGATGAATCCGCTATGCGCTAGATAGATCATTCAGAGCCTGCTCGGTGCAGAAAACGCTGGACTTGACGCACGGAAAAGAGATCGAGGGACTTTTCGAAATCCTGGTCATCATAAGCTTTCAGGGCAGCGGCCCAAGTTTCGAGTTCTGCTTTGAGAGACATTTGTCGAATGTGCCGGTTTGTCGATGGTAGGCGTTCCGGACGCAGGGACGGTGGGAGTGTCTAAGAAGATGGGAAGAAAAGAAAACAGAAGAGAAAAAGAAGAGAAAAAAGGAGAGAAAGGGGGAGATTGAGACGCAGTCTCCAAGATGCACGGGGCAGGGGGAAAGGGAAAGATGGTAAAGACCTGGGAGCAAAGGCTTATATTAGAATTGAGTGGGCAGCTCAGTGGGAAAAACACAGGCGTCACACTCGGCCTTGTCACAACGACATCAAAAATCCTCCCGTCGTCAAGGCACAATTGCCTTTTTATCCTTCCGCCACCTTCAACTTGGCCACAACTACTCGTCTCGGCTCCCCCATTTCCGTCTAGAACACCACCCAGGTCATCCCAGTCCTCGACCCATTTCCCTCCGTTGCAAAGACATCACGCATGGTGATACATGAAAACTGCGCGTCGATGGGTTGAAATGTATACAGGTCCTGCTGTCATCCCAATGTACACGCAGCTAACATGTGCATTGTATCTGACAATAGTGTCTCGTTCAAGTTCGGACAATGGTACCTGCTATATCAATAGAACCCGCTCCTTGTTCTCCATTTCTTCACTTTTTCTCGCAACGTGTGACGATTATCAGTGTCTCGGTGCGACCACCGAGGCCAGGATCACATCGAACATCAACATCTTCGTTGTCACCACTTCACCACCGCCCATCTGATATCTCGCAGCAGTGTCACGCCAAAACTCAAACTATACTTACCCCTCCGAGGTACTCATTAAACAATAGATAGTATATATATTGCTATTAGACTACATTGTCCCATGAGTATTAGGTTTGCAAAAANGAAAAAGCTGACTGAACGGTCCACAAAGCTATATACGACGCACGAAAAACAGGAGACTGACCAGAACCGCTGTAAGATCACAGCAGCAGAGGAGAGCAAGAAAGCGAATGTGTGGGTGCGAACTTATAATTATGTCTATGTCGAAATAACGAGCGGAAAGTTGACGCGACACGTCACTCGGTCTCTAGTATCCAGTTGGTCGTGCGTCCGATTTTGATGTATCGTACGCTCTGATCAATCGCGCTTGATCCTGTTTCCCAGCAGTCTCCGTTTGACTGAATGCAAACCCACGGTTCCGGCGCATCCTCTGCACAGCGCGAACCTTTTTGATGGCCTTTTGGAATCTACGACGGACTTAGTTACTAAAACAGGTGGTGCAACCAATATAGAGTGACCCACTGTTCTTGCCGCGGTCGGTAGTCAGGGATATTATACTTTTGCAATTCTTGGGCGATGTGGTAAGATGAAGGCATATACGTCCGGCGATAACTAAGTGGGGAGTTAGCGGTCAGAATTCAACCATATCAGATAGGATCATGCGCACTATTTCCACACAAAGTCGCGAGCGAGGCAGACGACAGGGATGAGGATGATGGAAAAGTAAAAGACACCATTTCCCCATAGCCGCGGTACAATGCCTTGGTACTCAGTCGAAAATCCAATAGCTGGGGCAACAACGGCGTAGATAGGCAGGAAAGCCATTGTAAATATGAATGATCCCGGTATAGCTGGATGGGATATGATCATCAGTCTCGAACCCAATCTAGGAGTGGCTAGACGAACCTGCCACTGTGTACTTGGTCCAGATACTGTATAAAGAATGGTGAGTATATTGCATGTCATAAGAAAAGCACACTTACTCAGAGATCAAAGCAGCCTTTCCAAGGACGGTTAGAAGAACCACAAGATACAATGTCGTCCCCCAGAACCAGAGACCGGTATCTAGTCCGTCCGCTTGCTTCAAATCACCCCACCAAAGGAAGACCGTAAACGCAAAGGTGACCTACATTCCGCAGAGTTAGTAGACGCGCCAGAGAAAGAGAAACAAAGGGGACGTACCAGACTGTGGAACAAGGCATTCGCAATCCACATCCAGAATGCAGTCTTGGTGAAGAAAGCGTTCTTCTGTCCCAGGATGTACAGTTGCGGGTATCTGTCCAGCATTCGAGCCGAGACAAATTGATCGAAGATACCAATGACAAGGGGTGGCAGTACCGTGAATAAGACATTGTACAGCGATAGCGTCCAAGACTCGTTGGCAATTTGACCGGAGAAGCTGTTGAAGAACGAATACTGAAAGGTTGTCGTCAATAACGTAGTCTTCCCAAGGTCAACTAAGAAACTCACCCAGAATTGCGTCATATACAAAACGATGTTCTTGTAGAAAGAGACTAAAAACACCGTCAATAATGACATCAATTACCCTGAGAGCGTGACGTACAAAGGATGAGCTTGGAGAGTCGACGATAACTCCAGGCACCGTGGACAAGCAATAGCTTTTTCAGGTAGCGGAATTGCGAAATGGCAACGTCCGACGAGCGGGCAGCTTGTAAACCCTAGAAACAGAGTGAGCCAGAAGGTTGGAACCTCGGTCGTTAAGACGTACTTCGACACCCGAGATACCAATGCCAACATGCGCAGCTTGGATCATGCTAACATCATTGGCACCGTCACCGATCGCGAGCAGTATAGACTTCTGGTTCTTCTTGACCAACTTGACCACCAACGCCTTCTGTAGAGGAGAGACACGACCTTGAATGCGTGGATTAAATAAAAATCGTGTGTGGATGAGATTGAGGTGTAACTCACAGCATATTACCGCTTTACACATGATAGCCAATTCCAAGAAGATCTTGGACATTTCCTTCTGCAGGGCGAAAGTGAGACTTTTCCCGTCTGCGAGATTTGGTCAGTCCGTGCAAGATTTGGTGATAGAACGTGACCAACCGATAACAAGGGCGAGGTCCTCGAGCTCTCCTGTACTCCGTTGACTCTTGATAGCAGACAACCGCTTCTCTAAAAAGTCCTGAGTGGCTTGAGCCGTCTCCTCATTGACGATTACCTTTGCCAGGTGGTCAATATATAGCGCCGATACCATGAGTCCGATACTCACCAGATTCATGGACTCGGATATGAGTTTGCACGACATTCCGATATTTATGGCCGTCTCTTGTCTGTCCCCAGTTAATACCCAGACCTGGGACAGTCTTTTCAGTATATTCGCAGTGGAAAAATGTCATTGGGCGCACCTTGATGCCAGCCATTTGCAAGGTATGAATGGTATCCGGCACACCATCTTGGAGTTTATCTTCAATCGCGGTTGCACCCAAAAGGAAGAGATCCTTCTCGATGAGCTCGGCAGCCTGGTCAAGAGCTTCTCCTCGACCATTGATTGTAGCAGCCGCTTGGTCATAGATAGTCGACCATTGCTTGTATTCTTGCTCGGGAATTTCGCGGTAGGCAATGCACAGTGTTCTCAGACCCTCCGTGGCGTAATCCTGCGATAAAGCGGTTAGACACGATACAAAACTCGACAATGACGTGGATTGACTGACCTCCAAGTGAACCAATGTCTTCTCAGTATGTGGTTGATTCTTACTCAGGCGTTCAAGTATAACCGTGTCAGCACCTTTGGTGTAGATCTTGATCTTCCCACTTGGATCTCGAATTACAGTCGACATCCGCTTTCTCGTTGAGTTGAACTCACAGACGTTGAGAATTTCGAACTCCTGACTCTGTCCTTGGATTTTGACGAATACTGACTTAGGTTTGCGCATCTAAAAGTATTTCGAATATTGGCGTGGTTAAAGGAAAAGAAACCGAATCCACGCACATGGAATTGGTAACCAAGAAGCTCGGCGCCCGCAACGAGAGCAGCTTCATCTGGACTACTGGCTTGGTAGATAAGCTTCTCATCTTTGACTTCCGGAATAACGGTGTGACAGACAGCAAGAAGGGTAAGAAACTCGCGTATAACTGCGGCTTCTTGACTTCCTGCGTATGACGGACCGCCATCGTCGACGTCGACGAATGGAGCGCTACCACCTTCCAGGATCTGCTTCATTTCCGCAAATGTTCTCCAACCGTCGCTGTCCCCATCCTCGCCTCGTTTCGACTCATCAACAACGTCGGCGTAGGCGTAGCCCGCAATGGTACAACATCGGAATTCCATCTCATTGCAAGTGAGCGTCCCGGTCTTGTCAGAGAAAACATATTCGATCTGCCCAAGTTCTTCAACGAGTGACGAAGTTCGGCATAGTGCGGGCGTGTCGGTCTTCTGGTAGTACATGTCCAAATCCGAGTTAATCAGTTGAGCCTGTTGGAATTTAACGACCTCCATGGTGACGATGAGGGAGATGGGAATCAGATTGTTGTACAAAATGATGAAGGTGAGTATGTCTGGCAGGCGGACAACTGAGCAAGTGACACCCTAGGAGTTAAAATGGAGATCACACCTTCGATGAATTCTCTCGCTGTAAAACAATCGTAAGTGTCAGAGAGCTATGTTATGATGGCGTTACTCACCTCGATCCGATAACGATATGGTCTCAAAAAGATACCACTGCTGGCTGGAGAAGAACCACTGGGAGAGGGTTGAATGATATAATATATGGCGACAGAGATAAGTCCACTCACTGATCTGATGCTGCTACCTATTGTAGAGCCGAGAGAGAGGACCAAAAGCAATATGAAGAGAAATACAATCTGCACATTGACCTGACGTTCCACGGCYGTTCGCTTGATCGGTGCAGCTCTACTCGSTCGTCATTAACACTGAAAAGGGTATTCTAAACTTGATTACTCACGTAGCATTTCGCATGAGCTTCGTCTCGTGGCCAGTGAAAACAACCAGTCCGTATAGCCAAGGTGTATTCCGTATTTGGGCACCGCGAAGAAGTATTTGATCAGGTCCTAGAGGTATTTGCTTGGGGGTGCCAGTGTTTGATAAGACTTCAAGGGTAGCCTCGTACGTGTACAGGGAATTGTTGGGTTGCTCAGAGCGAAGAGATCCACTGAGGTTGAGAACGAGCGAGGGAGAKGTAAGATGAGATGTATTGGGAGAAGCTTGCTTGATTTTCAAGTTTGTTTCTCTAGAGGGGCGTCAGCAACTCCAATGTGACRWGAAGTAAATGGGCTCTCACCCGTCAAGGTTGGATGTCTCAATGTAACACAGGCCCTCCGGCTCACTCGAACTGAGAATGACCATGTCCGCTGGGATGAAGTCGTTACTCTCCAGACGGACGACATCTCCGACCTTGATGTCMGTCCATTTCTTCTCGGCGAACGAACCGCCTGGTGTGAGGACTTTGGCTAACCGTGAGTTCAGTTCRGAGTCAGATTGATGKCGTTTCTGGATGCATAGTAAGCCCTACTGAATGYGAGTGCGGTAGGTAAATGGACGCACCAAGTCTTCTTGAACCTCTTTAAAAGCGGARGCAAGCAGGACCACGGAAAGAGGCGCAATAGTTGTATACCGATTTGTTGGAGATACACCCGGTATCTGCTGAATGCATGCTGTGAACAAGAAGAAAATATTGGCATACTTCGAAAATTGTTCTGGTAGAAATGGTCAGCTTCARCACGAGACACATCGGGTGCRAAGGAAGCAGAAGTCATACCTGCAAGGAACTTCGGTAGAAATGTTGCCAAGTTGTATTTACTGGTCGAAACAGAATTCGACCTGTACTCCGTATTCAGCGATGGATTGTTGAGGGCAATGACCCGCTCTCCAGTTAACTCCTGCTCCTTCTGCCATGGCCACTTCCATTTCCACTTCTTCACYCTCTCCAGYGGACTGCTCTTCTTCGACTCGCCYGGAAATGAACCAGARCCTGCAAACGGCCCACCCGAGCCTGCGGGCTGAAACTCGAAATCATCATCATCCCAACCTTGGGTACCGCCAGCGGGTAAACTAGTGCTTGACGGACCCGTCCCAGCTGGAGGTGCGGCGGAGCGAGCAAGAGGGAGCCCGCTCTCTTGCGACTGCATGGGTTTCCTACCAAACGCAGAGTCCGGAACGTTGTCGTCATCGTCRTCAAAAAATGGGTCTAGCAATTGCGGTGAATTGTTGTCGCTGTAGGGTGCGTTGGTTGAAGGTGGGTATCCGTTATTTGCAGGTTGGTATTGTCGAGTAGCAGGATTGGCTTGAGAGACGAGTCGTAGAAAGTCGTCGCTCATCGTCGCTCGTAACGAGCTCGAAANNGNNNNTGATAGTGGTGGTCAAGAGGGNANANNNTATCTGTGCTACGCAGCACGTGCCAAGCATTCATTGAACGCGTCTTTCCTTTTTCGCTCA
>JAPEVF010000029.1:0-37351 GCA_029747585.1 Pleurotus djamor | reverse complement strand
CNNNNTCCGTCTTCGCCTGTGCTCAGCCTTGCTGGGCGCTGTTTATGAAGCAGCGTTGCGACTCGGGCACCCACAGTTTCGTCCGTTCAAAATTGAAGCTGGACCCTTGGTGCAGGATAATGTGTCCCAGTGGACTGCCTTATGGCTTTCGTATCATGGCTGACGAAGAAATTGGATCGACAGCCTGATGCGGCCTTGGACTCCATGAAAAAACCAGGTATTGCTGGTATCGTCATCCTTGAAGATTGCGAATGGAAAGAGCAACATAATTCCTTCAACATCAACTAGACTTTTACTTCCCAACACTTCCTCAACGTTTAGGCAGCGCCGGTTTCATCCATCCACATCCTCGTGTCCATTATCTTTGGAAGCTGGACCCGTCGGACCATCCTCGTCTAGCTTCTAGACGATGTTGTGTGTACTTTGGAGATGTTTGAGCTGCTGCTTTCAGCCCGTTAGCCTCAGGCTGTACGGACGCATCTCAGCCGCCTGTATAACACTCGACTGTGGCTCGAGGCTACTGCGGGGAGCAAGCTCGGTCTCATACGGCGGACGAAAACTTAGGATGAACTCTGGAGGGACTCCTGGAATCTCATAGAAAGGGGCATCTGTGATCGTTCTCAACAATCAATATGTGGACAATATAGTGATCTCTGTTCGAATGCCCCGGGCTCTACTAGGTATCATCAGAGATCGGCCGTCATTGACGCTATTATACTAGAAGATCGCGACGAACAGACCGACAGCTTTTCATCGACATCACCTGGTCTTTCGCTATCCGACGCTACCGATCGGCTCGAGGAGCCTGAAGCATACCTCCCACAGCAAAATCCTCATCGCTAGCCAGACTTGGCAAGTTGGGCTTGCCATATGCTTTGCGGGTGCAAAGGAATATCGCCGCATACATACCCTGGCGTACCCCCATCCTTCGACGACCTCGACAATGCGTCTGGATCGCTAAATATGTTTTGAAGACTCAAGTACCACAGTCACGGTGTGGTTAGCTCGGTCAATGTTCCTGGTCGCGCGGCTTGGACATACCTTCTTTCTTGCCTTGGCTCCTTGATCTTCTCATGAAAATTTCTGCTGCATCCGAGTCTACTTTCTCAGTAATGACAGCACACAACTCAGTGGAACAATGTCATTGGATCGTTTCTTGGACAGACCTTCCCCTTGTGCCGGATACTTCTGTGGCGGCATATTTCTGCTTAGAAACCTCTTAGAAGTGGAGTGTTTTTGTACACCTCCTCAGACCCCAGTGTGCTTGCCGTATCACGAGCTACCCTAACGGTTTCCATATTCGCGTCAAGTCTTGAATCGATCACTGTCGTCCACTGAAAGAAACATGCTGGGCTTTGATCAATTTACTTGGGAGAAATACACACCCAAAGGATACGTGTTCATGTTTGCTTGCATCGTCTCAAAATCAGACGCTTTCCCCAGATTTAGCAACTCCAGTGAGAATTTAGCCTTCGGCGGGGTGGCATCCACCTTGGCGGTGAATACGGAGGTAAGTCAAAATAAACATGTGCCAGCTTCACTTATGTTCTAGTTGTGGATACCAAATCCCCGCACTGATTTGTTACCGATATAAACATGTTATGACAGACATGTCACCGGTATGTGGAAGCGTGGCTTCGTGCACGCTGTGGAATGATGGACATACTCTTCCCAGCCAAACTCAGAACTTCGATCACCGCTTCTTGTGGCTAACCATGTGCTATCCCGATCATGCGGCATTGCGTACTCAAATGGCTTCTTGCCTACCCCCGCTCTATGATGACAAGCCGGCTTCAAGCACGGCCGTCTCACCGAGCCCAGTAGGCCCCGAGTGCTATAAAACCGCTGGCATCTTGCTTCGACTCTCCATCCCCTAGGTCCTCTCTTCACCATGCGTTTCCTCTCCTTCCTTTCAGCCGTTTGGACTGTCCAAACTGCCTTCGCTCAATCCAATGTTGACAGCTTCATCGCTAAGCAGCAACCCATCGCAAAAGCCGCTTTGCTCGCCAACATTGGCACTCATGGTGCTCGCCCTGGTGTCGTTATTGCATCTCCATCCACCGTCGACCCCGATTACCTCTTCACTTGGACGCGTGACGCCTCACTAGTGTATCAAGCCGTGGTTGACCTGTATGTCCAAAGTCACGCACAAAATGCGAAATCCCCCTTCTCACTCTGTATACCATTTTTTCAGCGTCGTCAGCGGCAAAGACACGTCACTTCGTTCTTATATCGACGCATTCGTCAGTTCCCAGACGACACTTCAGCAAGTTTCCAACCCTTCAGGGTCCGTTTCGACCGGTGGACTCGGAGAGCCCAAGTTCAACGTTGACTTGACCGCGTTCACTGGGTCTTGGGGGTGAGATCTTCGTTTTTGAAAGGAAGCCATGATTTTCTGATCTGGTCCATTCAATTNNCATCACAGACGCCCGCAACGAGGTGACTTTTTATATATTTRGCACATAGTCTACTCCTTGCTGAATCACTTCCGCGTCTAGATGGTCCCGCGCTTCGTTCGATCGCACTCATCAATTGGGCTAACCATCTTCTCGCTACAAACAACGCTACTTACGTGAACAACGCCCTGTGGCCTATCATTAAGCTTGACCTCGACTATGTCGCTCAAACTTGGAACCAGTCAACGTAAGTACATCGTTCACACCATTCAAGCTACTACATACCCACACCATTCATGAAGCTTTGACCTTTGGGAAGAAGTCAACTCCGCCTCCTTCTTCACGACTGCTGTTCAACACCGTTCCCTGCGACAGGGCGCTGCCTTAGCCCAAGCTATTGGCCAAACTAGTGTTGTTGCAGGATATAGGACACAGGCTGACAACACCTTGTGCTTCATGCAGGTATGCCTTTTACTTGTGAAAGAGTATCAATCGTATTGATTTTGCTCATTTTAGTCATACTGGAATCCCTCAGCCAGCTACATGACTGCCAACACTGGTGGCGGTAGGTCTGGCCGGGACTCGAACACCGTCCTCACTTCGATTCATACTTTCGACCCTGCCGCTGGTTGYGATGCTGCYACKTTCCAGCCATGCTCYGACAAGGCTTTGGCTAACTTGCACGCCTATGTGAACTCYTTCCGCTCCATCTACACCATYAAYGCTGGTATCCCTGCCAATCAAGCCGTTGCCACTGGTCGCTACCCAGAGGACGTTTACTTCGGTGGAAACCCATGGTACTTGACCACCCTCGCTGTCGCTGAACAACTCTAYGATGCYTTGATTGTRTGGAAACAACAAGGATCATTGACTGTTACGCCCGTCTCTCAACCATTCTTTGCCACTTTCTCCTCYGGCATCGCTCCTGGMACTTACGMWTCATCYACTTCGACATTTACGACACTCACTGCCGCCATCAAGACTTTCGCYGACGGCTTYGTRGCCAAGGTCGCGCARTACACTCCTTCMAACGGTGCYCTCGCYGAGCAATATGARCGGAAYGATGGMCAYCCYTTGAGCGCAGCTGACCTCACCTGGTCCTATGCCTCAGCGYTGACMGCTTTYGCYGCTCGTGATGGAAGCGTRCCCGTCAGCTGGGGTGCCAAGGGCTTGACMGTCCCAGCYACTTGCTCGAGGAATGCTGGCCCAACCGTCTCCGTAACYTTCAAYGTYCARGCCACRACYACCTTYGGCGGTAAGCTAGGCTACRCTTWTCGAWTRCTKTGAYGTTGATYGCMTTKCTCAGAGAACATMTTCCTYACTGGCTCCGTTGAYGCACTTCGCACTTGGTCGCCGGATAACGCCATCGCTCTCAACTCCGACAACTACCCTACTTGGAGAGGTRAGNNNTGANCRKWTTKWTGCNNTCYAYGMCTATCCWTCTCATCTTGCYGYAGTCACYGTATCTGTTCCCGCAAGCACYCGCATTGAGTACAAGTACATCAGAAAATTCAACGGRGCRGTGACATGGGAGTCTGATCCTAACCGAGTYATCAAYACRCCCGCTTCAGGATCATTCACGGTSAAYGATTCYTGGAAATAAAAGACRCATAGTCCAAAATATAACATATATCCGTTGTACTCTTCCMGAAGTTAGNNTAGRSTTGNTTTGTTGCTTTCGTCMAATRTGATGTCASKTASCTTTYCYATCATNACTTNACTTRTCCKCCTCCCTWAACAAGGCTTTATAGTGTAGTGGTTATCACACTGGATTTTGAGGTTTCTTGACTTCCAGTAACCCAGGTTCGAGCCCTGGTAAGGCCTSMCTTCTGTTCTCTCGGCTTTATAGTGTAGTGGCTATCACACTGGATTTTGACGGCTCTCAAATTTCCAGTAACCCAGGTTCGAACCCTGGTAAGGCCTMGCTTTTTRTMYCCTTCCGCCAGGACAACGAACTGTTGAGCCGTCTACACAAGCAATTCTCCATGGTTCATCCAACCATCGCCATCATCGCTGCCGGAACCATGGGTGCAGGGATCGGACGCTTGCTGAAGGATCTCGGATGCACGGTTCTCACCAATCTTGATGAACGCTCAGAAGCCACCAAGAAGCGTGCAGAAGAAGCTGGGATGGAAGATGCCTCCCTGAAAGAGATCTGCTCGAGGTCAGACTGGCTGTTCAGCATCATGCCTCCTGATGCAGCCCATTCTTTCGCAATGAAGGTCATAGATGCACTTCCTGGGGTCAACGAGCYCGATAAAYCTAGATCGACGAGTCGGAGACTTGTATATGTTGATTTCAACCCACTTCACCCCGATTCAACAAGATCCATCGCTACACTCTTCTCCGACCGAGTTGAAGCGATCCCCTTCATTGATGCTTGTATCTTTAGTGGGCCGCCCAAACGAGGACATGTCCCTCGCATATACGCCTCTACCGAGCCACGTTATAGCGGCGTTCTAGAGGACTTCATAGCGCTCTCTTCGTATGGCCTGAGGATATCTTCGCTGAGTCACAAAGGGGCTGGAATAGGGGCGGCGAGTGGGTTGAAAATGTCCGTTTCCGTCTGTGCACCTGTCTTCCTTTGCGTTTCTCGCAGTCATGATGATGTCGTAAACCTAGGGGATAACCACTGCATCCACCGGGCTGTTTGCAAGCATGATACTAGGTTTGTGACCATTCCGAGTGACAGCTACGCCCGTTTCTCCTGACCAGCATCATGTAAAGCTACCCATCACTATTCATCGTCACCTTCGACCTCACGCGCACTGATCAATGAGCTCAGAACCTCRCAGCCAGACCTCTTGAAACGGATTATCGACGTGATTCCCCCGTTGCTGCCCAAAGCATATCGCTACATCTTCGAAATGAAGGAAATTTCCGCTTTCGCAGACGAGGCAGAGACCTACCGTGGCTTATCCAAAGTTTTCGAGTTGGTGAAAGAGGCCTACGAGGGCGAGACAGAAGATGTAGAGGCACTCAAGGATTTTGTTGATAAKGCCAAAAGYCAGGGCGTATAAAATCATGTCAGTCCGGTTGAAGATTCTACTTTGAACGAGCTTTCTCTCTATGAACCCAACGATCCACCATCTCCTTGGTAGCTTCAACGTTATGGCCGCTCATTAGATGTCGGCGAAGATCGTAGGCACGACTGAAGACATAGTCACAAGTGGAACCACCATGATGCGGCAGATCTTCCGCTTGTTGGCGTTCAACCAGCGCGGTGAGGTCTGGGAAGGGACAGCGCAGTGCTGTGCGTGCTTGCAATCTCTCCGTRGCTTGTTTGGCATATGCATTGCCTGTGATAGCGTCTATGTCAGAGTTGTTATGCTCTGCTTCAGATTCAGAACTAGAGCTGGATGAGGATGCTGTGGGTCCGCTATGGACCCTGGCGAGATGGCGTCGAAGAAGATGCTTGTAGCCATACGCCATGCTGCAGCCAGCATGTGGGCACAYGAAATCGCGTCGTTTATGGTGCGTGACTTTGACGTGGACATCCAAAGCTTTTTTCTGGAGATATCATTAGGGTGGATGTGGGATGAAGTTGAACASACGRCGCACTGATTTGAAATCTTTTTCACAATCTTCAATTTCGCATTTCCAGTCACGTCCGAATTCSCCCCCACGTCTTCGTTTCCGCGGAGGCATCAGCTCAGATTCCGAGTCMGAGTCCTCTGCGTCTGAATCGTTGTGTTCTTGAATCCTAGCTTCAGCRAGACGCTGTGCGTGTAGTTTTTCATGGGCACGGAGGCCTTTATGAGAGGTGAAACTTTTCCCATTACAAGAAGGGTGAGGGCAAGTTGGGGGATGAGCTTCGCGGATGTGATGTTGTAGAGCTGTCCATGTACCGAAGTAGACGCGCGATTGATTACCGGTTGGCAGACAATCTGCATAGACGCATGCATATCGCTTTTCTGCATTGTATGAGAGGAAAGCCAGGTGAGAAGAACCGGAGAACACACCATCGTGTACTTTTAGATGAGCACGAAGCTTTTGGTTTGTAGTGAAGGACTTTGAGCAGTCATCATGCGTACACTGGTAGGGTTTCGTGCCAGGAGGCGCGTGCGCGGTGCACGCGTGGGCTCGAAGTTGGTAGTTCTTAGAGAACGACTCCGAGCACCCAGATTCAGTGCACTGATTACGGTCAGCTGCGTATTCTGGAAGCAACAAGCATGAACTGCTCACTTTGAAAGGCTTTTCTCCGGTATGGGTTTTATGATGGACCAGAAGATGCTGAGTTGTCCAGAAACGTTTGTTGCAGCCGTCCAACTCGCAGATAAACGGCTTATCAGAGTCTGGCTGGTGACTTCTCGAGTGCGCTTGAAGATGACTTTCTCGAAGGTACGACTTGCTGCATGTTTTGCAAACATATGGCCGCTGCCCGAAAAAGGTAAATCTGACGAATATCCAACAGTTTCTTCAGGACTTACCGAACCAGTATGGGACCGTTCATGCTCTTCCAAACGAGAAGGCTTGGTATACGACTTTTCGCACCCGTCGAACGTGCACTTGTAAGGCTTTAAAGGACGTTCTACCAAGACTCCATTGACCATTATAATCGACGGCGTGCTCGTTGAAGGTTTCGCAGGACCAGAGTCGGATTCTTCATAGCTGGATCCAGCATCGGAAGACAAGTGCAATACAAGGGATTTGTTGCGGCCGGATGCCTTGCGCTTGCCCAGGACCTTGGAGGTGGTGAATTCTGTTGTCGTTCGTGAAGTGGTCATCGCTGCACAAAATAAGCGCTGGACGTCTGGACCTTTCTTCAAACCTTCTTTCCCTTACCTCTCAATATATACTCACTCTTCAGTGTAGGACTCATGGCCTTGGGCTTTCGGATCCTTCGAAGATGCCTGCTTTGTGGGTTTCAAGCCATCCTACTGTCACTTTTGGCGCCTTGCTGAACGTTCTGCGCGATTGCTCTAGGGACACTGCTCCTGATCTACGTTGTCTGTGTCGGGATGTCGCTTGGGGTCCATAGTCAAGTGCTTCATGGAAACGCTATGCTTGTCGTCGCTTTTGTGTCTCTTCTCGGTGCGATGGTGTGCTTGTATATGTGCGTTTTATACATTCGGGACGTAAGTAAGGCTATGGCTAATGTCAAGCGTAGCTTGTTCAAAAAGGCGTTGTCTCAAGGGAGGCCACAAGTGGTTGGCTACGAAGCTACGGTAACAACTACGCTCTTGCCATTCGAATTCGGTACGTTCAACTAAATTTTGGATACCTGATACGTTTATCTGCGGTGGCTAGTGGTCATCCTTGTCCTCCTTTCCGTCAAACCCAACGAACGTGCAGCCCAAGCAATCGCAAGCCTGCTATTAGCTCTGGAAGTCCTCGTTTATGTGAAATGTGTTCTATGTAACCTTTTGCGTTTTCTTTTCTGGCTTGGTCGTCTTTCCTTACCGTCCCTCTGTTGGCACAGGGGGCTCCTACGCTGTCTTTTTGCTGGTGGTTGCTACAACTGTCTCCTTGAAGTTCGACAGGCACGTCTGGTACCGGGACATTGACGCATCTCCGTCGCCGTTTCCTCCTTCTGTCGTACTGTCTGCTCTCTTCCCTTGCTGGTTTTCCGATCCTTTACCTCCATCTTCTTCCGCATTCGAGCAGGATGCACTCCGCGAAGAATCAAACGCCACTGTACATATATGTACCCTCGGCTGCTCTTGCACCTCGAAGCAGCTTTTGCCTTGCACGACGGATATGTCCTCTCTCGCGACCTTGTCTTCAACTGCAACTAACGACGATGCGAACTCTCTGTCCTCAAAGCTTCTCGGCGACGCGGATCTTCCTAGGCATCAAGTGGCTGGCTCGTCCTCTCTCTCTCGCTCCCTTGTCCGCATCCCGAATGATTACGAACGGCGGTGCTCCATTGAAATTGCCCTGTAAGCCTCTTTACTGGCCCATGACATAGCTACTACTCACACGGTGACTTGGCTAATAGTGCTGGACGTCGATGAAGAAGTCTGAACTCGTAACACGAAGTATAAATGTGTACAATAGTGGGATATATCACAGCTATGCAAGAAATCGTCGAAAGATAGATATACGCTTCGTTCCGCTGAGGGAGATATCCAATGCCTGTAAACACAGGGCGGCCTGCGCTCTGATATCGGAATGGGTGAGTTGACTTCGATTCAACTCGCTCAGGGCTTGTACAATTAGAGTGTGTTGTTGGAGAGCTTCCTTCCCTCCCGACTTCGCTAGGTTATTCAGGCATTCAGTCAAGCACAACTTGGCTTCTGGCGTTCCCATCTTGAGCCCTTTTGCCAGTTCACTCAGAAGACCCTGGGTTGACACGAATGCCGCAGCGTTCCCAACTGCATAATTCAAGTTAGCCAGGAAACATAAATATCCCAAACTTTCAATAACACACACCGATGCGAGTGGAGACAGCAAGTAAACAGCGTGCTGCTTCCTGTTGTACGAACGGATCTCCGTAGGTTAGTTTCGACAGTGAGAGCAACAGAGCAGGTCGATGTCGTAGTTCAAGCATCCAGTGGACACATTCCGGATCCGTGACGTCTGAACAGAGTTTACCAAGGCAGCGTACGGAAATTTGCTCAGTACGCTGTTCCTGTATGAGCTCTTCGACAGCGAAGAGAAATGATTGCCTGTCATGTCTGAACGGTATACTCTGGAGCCTAACGTCCGCCCTGACACCTAGAAGAAAGTAGCAAGTCGGCACATTTCCGTCTGTAGCCATATAACGGGGAACTGACAATTGTCCATTGTGCGTTGAAAGGCTTCGGCCGCGTATCGTTTAACATCAGGCGGAGATGTCAAAAGAACCGATTTCAAGTTGTAAGCCAAACTACGTTGGAGGAATAATCGATTGGCCGCGTTCACTATCGAAGGCTGTGTGAGAGACGACAATACTAGGGTTAATATAGCCTCACGCGTTTGGCACAAATTCCGACAACAAGCAACAGCATGCTTTTTGACGTTGGTGGCTTCATGGGTGAGGAGGGGAGGAAGCACGTTGAGAAATTCAGTATCGTTGACCAGGGCTGCTTGTCCTGAGGCTGAGTCGCACGAATGTATCAGAATTTCCGTGGAGTGTCATGGCACTAGTGACAGAACACCTACGTAAATTTGCGATGTACTGAAGGCATCGGATGGCCTGCTCTGTTTCGGACGGAGGAGTATCAGGCGTCAGGAGGGATCGTATGGCCGGAATGAGGGGAGATTGGTTGAGTAACTTGGGCGCACAATCAGCTTGAGAAAGTCACCATTAGGGCGTGGTGCGTGAAGGTAGTAAAAGAACGTACCATTAGTGGCAAGATTCGCTAGAGACCTAGTTATATTCTGGCGAGCATCCGTTGAGCAGTGAGGCAGCGCATTCAACAAATTGGGTACGACGTTGCTTTCAGCTATGATCGCACGCTGACCAGCATCTAAACGCGAGGGAAGTTTGCATTTGCAAGACCACAGGTAGTAAAAGGACGAACTTATGCAAGATAGAGAGGCGAAACACTTGGCACTTTGTTCCTTCTCCTTCGTAGACGACCATTGATGGAGCAAGTGAGAAAGTGATAGTATAATGTCGTCTTGACGTAGTACGAGAGCTTGACCATCAGCTGATTGTAGCATCAGCAATCTTGAAAAGATCAAGTTGTGGGGTGTAGGCAACAAACCTAACGTGGCAAGTCGGTTTATACATCGGGCAGCGTTCTGTTTCGCCGTAGAAGATCCTTGCCATAGCAAGCGAACCAGTGGAGGTAGTAGGTTGGGGTAGTTGACAAGGGCGCGTCGCCCAGCCTCTATGCAAAGGTGAGACTGAAGACGCGCAAGTTGCAAGTAGTCAAACGAACCATCCCAAGTAATGTTCATAAGGCAAGCAGCGGCGAGCTCCTTGGTGTCCGAAGAATCATTTCGCAGAAGCTTCTCAATCTCTGCGTAGAACTCAGGCATATACGTCAGTGTACCGCGTGATTGATCTACGGAACGCTATGAGTAACAAACAGGACATCAGTGGGTGACACCGACCATCATGAGTTAGAGATTCGAGGCGTGTGACACTAGCAAGGATATCAACGCCGTGTTGAAGCTGCGATATGACGTAAGGAATGTCAAGCACTATTAATGTGAATTGGTCACTCAACGTGGGACATGAGATTGAGAGAGACGCACATAGACTACTTTGACTGTCTGGGGCATTATTGATATCCAAGCTCGGTTGGAGAGGGGTACGGGGCGGTAGATCAATCGACTTATCATCTCCACCAAGCCGAAGTGGCTCCAAGGGGTCCGATATCTTTCGACGGTGGCCTGACAGTTGCGAAGAGAAAGGGGTGAGTAGAGGAGCACTCAGGGGTGAAGGGGAGGGAGGGATGGGCGTGATGGGCGTGCTGAAATGGATTGACGGGACTGATATACCAGATACCAAAGTTAGAAAGAGGATAAGAATAGAGGCTCAGGAAAGTGGTTACATACCAGAGATTGTCAAGTGTTTGAGACGTGATTGAATGGTTTTGAAAGATGGTCGCTTTGAGGGGTCAGCGTCCCAGCAAAGCTTTACCAGCTCCCAAAGATGGTCATTTGTTAGTAGGGCAGGCCGCTCGGGCCGCTCTTGGTTATCACGGACTTTGGCTAATATAAGGGCATTCGACATGAGCGCGAATGGGACTTGACCACTGTACACCTCCCAGGCAGTCATTGCGAAGCTATATACGTCGCTTGGGAAGTCCTCTACATCGCCCCTCAGTTTCTCGGGGCTCATCCAGCGGAGGGAGCCAGCGGGGGACGAATCAGGTGAAAAGTTTGAGAAGACCTTAGAAGAAACTTGGTCCTGCAAACGTGAGAGGCCAAAGTCGGCGATCAACACCTTGCCATCGTCAGAAATTAGGATGTTAGCCTGTATCATGATCAGTATTGGCTTCTTGAAAGCGAGGGGCTATTTACCGCCTTCAGGTCAGAATGAATGACGCGCTTATCGTGGAGGTATACCATACCCAAGGACGTTTCGTGTAGCTAAGATGTCATTGAGTTTGGTCGATACAAGATTATGGCACGGTTGAAATACCAGTCGGAGTCTATCTGCGCCTGGATTCCTCTCAATGTAGTCGAGGACATTCCCATGGTTGCAGAGTTGAGTTAGGATGAACGGCTAGCATGCGAGATGACAACTTGAATCACAGGGAGGGACTATACATAGTTACCTGGACAGCCTCAAGGCAGGCTCCGTAGAATGCGAGGATATGAGGGTTTCTCAAGGTAGACCTATGCGCAACATAAATGAAAACGTAATGTGTCTGAAGCAAGGACAAACCATATTGAAATTTCTCGTTGGACTGCCTTTACACCGAGAAGTTAATTGGTGACGGGGTTTATTGGAGAGTGAAATTCACCTTGATTTTTTGCCTATCTATGACCCTTGCATCGTCTTGGTGCATCTCCTTCACTGCGACTATCTATAGAGGGATATTCAGTTGAGCACATTCAAAAAAAAGTGCTAGTTGACAATACCTCGCCATTCCATTCTCCTCGGTATATGACACCAAATCCACCACGTCCAATGGGTTCCTTTCGATCTATATGAACTTCCATAGTAGTAACGCTCCATTCTGGTATGGTAGTGGTTTGTTGGATGCCAGAGAGTTGTTGGACTCTGGACGTTGCCGACACGAGGAATTTATTAGCCGGGTCGTCGGTTCTTGCTGTGATGCCTTGGTTGTGTTGTATATACTGTGAATACATTGGAACTTGCCAATGACGAGGCGAAAGCCGAGGGAGAAGTTCAGGCTTACTTTGGTAAGGCTAACGGCTAATTCTTCTATTCTTAGAGTTCGACCTCCGTCCTTCTGCAGCTCAACGATCATGTCGTTTGGGCGTTGCATGAGTTGCTCGAACATGCGGTTCATCCTTATTCTCTCTTCATTCTGAATTTGTAGCAACTCCTGATGGAAGCGGTAGGCATCTGCCTGAGCGCCAATCTGTTGACGCATTGAACAGCTATGGTTGATGTACGGTGAAGTGCATGTTGAGATGCTCACATTAAATTTCATGTATGCCGTAGCAATAGCCTCTTCCGCTGATTTGATCACGTCGTCGATCACTGCTTTGTGCGTGATACGCCAGAGAAAGTGACGGCCAGAAAGCTCATGGATGGCAGCGTATGTTGCCTTGCACGCGCTGCATGAATGAGTGATGAAGTGGATGATATATGGCTTTGACTCACCTTTCAATGAAGGCAGAATTCTGATGAAATGAGTCTGGGAGTGTTCCGGTGGCATTGTGCTTAGCTATTTCGTCGATCAAGCTCGTGCAACGGTCCAGTATCAACTTGCACTGTGAGTGTCGTTCCTCGACAGCATCCAGTTCGGATATCGCGTATGTGATGAAGGCGTAAGCAGCAGAAAGGATCTCGGGTAGGCTGACGAGAGCCAATACTTCAGCCATCGAGGAGGAGTTGGCCGAAGGGACGAAACGAAACTTGGGCCAAACTTGGACGTCAGCGGCCTGCTTAGCCCCCTGTTTATATCAGGGACATCCGCACGTGCGCGTCTGAGCCACGGCGGCGTGACGCCTTGCCATCGCCAACTCTTCCTCCACCTACGCGATTCTGGCCACCTTCACCCAATCTTCACCTCGTCCAATACTTTCACTCTGCGAAGGAGGCTGGAAGTACCCAAAGACGACGACTAAATGTCGGAAACACGCTCTCTTCCTCTGCGCATCCTCTACACGATCAATGGCTCTCCCCAGTATATCCTCGCTCGCTCAATTCTTCCATGCGCCGTCCAGTCTGTGATACTATCAGGCTCTAGCGAGCCTCAAGATGACCAGCAGGCGTACGGAACTGTGTCGCTTCGCTCGTGCTTGGAAACCATCTGTCGCTCGAGTCCGGAATTGATGCAATACAGTCATCGGGATTACTCTGTGTATGTTCTCGATCCTCTCGAATCAGTGTCGGCGTCGGCATCACTCTCTATTAACGGAGCTCAAGGCTCTTCCGGACCAAATAACCAGCAGGCTGGTGTAGCGATTGCCTTGGGACTACTCTCCTGGGCCCTTGTTTCTGAAGAGAGCAAGATTATTGCTATCACCGGGACCCTCATCAACCATGGGAGCCCTCGAGAATCCCTGGAGGTCATATTCTCTCTCAGAGAGGTATGCTCGTGTGCTAAATGTCTGAAATACGACTGTCTAAACCCATCCATAGACACCTTCCGCTAGTTCGTTCCAGAGGTCGGGATCAATCACGGATGATTTGTCAGGTATGTATATGAGAAGCCATCCATCTTGGCCGTAGCTCACTCTTTGAGTAGACAGTGCGTCTAGTGTAAGCTCCGTCAGCTCGATACCACAGAAAAAGCGAAGCGGCTCTGTTCTATCTCCCCTCTCCCTCGCTAAAGCCCGCGCCAAAGGGTTATTGAAACCTACACCCGTTCCCGTCAAACCAAAGGCTCCCCAGAAACCAATGACTTCAGCCGACCTCCTTATGGCATCAGGCATTACTTACACTGGTCCTCCAAAGAAGAAAGGCAGGCCTGCTAAAAGCGACATCCGGGCCCGTGAAGCAACTCTCGCCCCATCTACTACCATTGAGCCCGTTACTTCCTCACTTTCTCGGACTGCATCATCATCATCAACCTCGAGGGGTAACCGTAAATCTACGAACAAGAAGGATGCTGGTCCGCTTCCTCCACCTTTCGCTACGACGCCGCTTCCCCCCAAGACCTCCCCCTGGGCCCTCTCTTCCTCCCCCTACACTTCTCGATATCCTACAGAACTTGGCTACATCCCCTACCTCCGACTCCCGCGATATACAGACTGCTGCGCTTCTTCAGGCATTGAGTGCAATCGATAGCACAATGCCGGCTCTTTCACCCGACCTATCGCGATCCGCATCCAACCCTGCCCTTGTCGACGCCCTCAAGCAGCTCATCTCAGCCTCTGTGAAGGACCCAAGCGCCACACTTGCACCCTCTGGTCCGTCCAGTCAATCTTTCCACACTTCTTCAGAGCCTGCATCACAGATCAATTCGCCGACTAAATCAGTGGACGACGAGATTGTGGTGCTCGACAAGGAGAATGTTAACCCAACGGCGTTTCGCAGACGTGCCGAACGTGAAAGAGCGGATGCAAAACTCTTGTTTCTCACTGGCGCAGCGAGCGGTTCCTCCAACCCTTCCCCTTCGGCTGATCCTGTCGATGGTAAACAATCGGGCATCGGGCTCAGCTCCGGCAGAAGATTGAGCAACAGGGTGGTCTCGTCGTCTTCAAATGCCCCAAGTCCTRTTCAGGAGGGGGATAGTGGAACTCTGAGGAAACGGAGGTTAAGTGGACCGGCGGACGAAGCTAACCCTCCCAAACGGGTGAACATGCAGAGCGAATCGCGTCGACTGGTCAAGAAGACTAACTCGACACCTGAGAATGGACGTGCGCGGTTGTCTTCATCACAGTCTGCAGTCGCTGGACCTTCAAACTCTGACACGCGGCAATTTCTCAAACGCTCCGCCTCAAGTGATCCAATGAGGCACTATGCACGTCTATCGTATGTTGAGCCAGTCGACGGACAAGCCTTCGCAGCTGGGAATGAGCGTCACTATGACCGTGTTTTTCAYCCTCCTTCGTCGCCCGTTCAYCAGCCGCAAACCCTTGATTCGGTGATTAAATCGAGTCCGCCCAAAGCRAATAATCGAAGCGGTAGTCCGATGCAAGCGTCGAAGGCAGCGRCCTCAGCYTCCTCTCCGCCACGCTCTGCCACATCWCCCCGCTTGCGTCCAAAGAAAAAGTACATTCTACCTGARTGGGCTAAGACGAACACAGCAACTCAGCCTCGATTGTCCGAAGAAGCACAGAAGGCCCTCGCAGACGCTGCCGCCGCTAAAGAGACGGAAAGGCAGGCTAAACGAAGAGGGACGAAGAGGGTGAGAAAGAGGACTTCATTCATACAGCAAGATTCAGAAGCGTCAGAGTTCTCTGGGTCCGAGGCTGCCCCGAAAGTGGTCCCACCTTCAAAGCTTGCATCATCGTCAAGTATGCACGCTCCTCCTGCGATACCTGTGACAGCAAGTGCATCTTTTCCTGTGTTCGGTGGTAAGACTTCGGACCGTCCGAGAACGCCGCCTCCCCATTTTTCATCTACGGACGCGCCTGTGACTCCGCCGCGACGTATGGGAGAAAGCGATGCTTTATTCACGCCGACTCCCAAAGCGAAAGGACCAGCTACCCCACTCTTCTCGCCTTTTGGTGCCTTTGGCTCGCCTGTACCCAAGGGTAGGGTGTGGAGTCAGATTGGACTTCAACCAGTGGAATCCAAGGATGAAGATACGATCGACGATGCTGGCGTGGACGCGGATGCAGAGATGGCAGATTTCTTGAGCGAAGAACTGGATGATATCAGTGCTGAATCCCCACCAGATTCTCTCCCCATCGCTAGCAGTGACACCGAATGCGAAGATGCCACCTCTACAAATACAAGCGCAGAAGTGATGCAACACTGGGAGGGCCTACCTCCATCTTCACCACCTCCCCCATCAAGTCCGTTCGACCTCCCCCAAGTGCTCCCTCCCGAATCCTCCACCGAAGCGACGACACCTGAACCCGACTGGCGAACGGATACCGAAGACAACGGTCTTCCCTCCCTAAACGACGAAATGACGACAGCACCGACGACACCAACGATTACTCCCGACGACCTTGCGATGTATTTCGATTTTAATGATATGRCAAACTATTTCTCAAACCCCGACGATACCACTCTTCCACCGGACAGCACCACATCCTTGACCGAAGACGACACTGCCGCCCTTTTCAACCAATTCACCAACTTCTCCTCGGATTCATTGCTAGGGGAAGTTACACTTCCTACGGATACRGATCTGAGCGCAGCTGCGCTTCCACCTGACATCGATCTCATGGAGTTTTGGCGCTCCATACAACCGCTGGTGCAGTCTAATCTTCCAAACCCRGTCACAGATAACACGATGTCCCTGCCCTCCGACAAAGATCAGCTTCACTCTCTCACCCCGCAGGAAGATGTAGACCACGAAAAGCTGGCTCAAGAAGTACATGCATTATTGAGTGGTTGTCTCACATAGCCTGTATATCAACCTACGGACTACTTTGTTTTCTTGGGCTTTCCACACTGTTGTTCTGTTTTGTTCTCAGCAATTGTATTTTTACGAAGTAACATCACAATTCCTACACCGCAATACCAACGCAATACTATTCAATATTCAATCACCCCGGTCATATCATTACTATCATTGCCCACGTCTCATGAGATTCCTCCGTACTCTCCTTTTCTCACCTCCAATGCCCTCACCGCGACCCCATTGCAGATATGGCACTACCTTTTCGCCCTTGTCCGCATCGGACTCCCTGAAATCCAACATCCCCCATATAGGTAGTTCAATCTCTCCCTTTACGACGACGGGACACTGTCCTAGCATGGACGGTGGGATGGGAGTGAGTAACTGCATCGTCGATGAGTCTGGAGAGATAGATCGGATTAGCGCCAGTCCCAAGCAGTTGGAAGATGCCGGAGAAGGAGGGGGAGTATTTTGCGTATATCCAAGAGTGGGGTGCGTCATATCCTCGTCCAAAGCGCCTTCTTCGCAGTGGAGGAGAGCGACTACCGCACCGTTGAGTACGCGATTGATTTCTGAGGGAACGACGTCTTCCGATCCCGCACCGACGAGTAMGACTTTATCGAATGCRAYRGAACAATCCACRACATATGGTGSTCTGGCRCACAATGGCARCCGAGTATCCCAWGARCTWGCMGTCACCTGCGTRAGTTCAGGGTATATATGGCTTTCCGACCTGGTATCGGGGAAACAGGAATGGAAGTAGGAGAGTATAGAAAGCGTTCGCAAGTCCGCCGCGGTATATGCCAGCGTGGAGGTTATCGGCGAAAGGCGATGTAGAGTAGGAGAATTTATCTGGGGCGCAGCAGGTTCGCGCCAATTATCGAATGCCTGAACGGGTGCGTCRAATTCGAATGTTCTCGTAGGCTGAACTATTCCTTCCAAACCCTCAAGGAGACTCGCGCCGAGTCCTTTGGTCCATCCCATAGTGTTMACCACGAGAGGGATGTACTCTGATACACGGCCGTCTGACGGGTTGGGCGCGTCGAGTCCTGGTGTTTGTATGTCCTGGCGGTAGGTGTCCATGAGGTTTTGAATGGCAGTGAGGTAGTAGTTGGGTGATGATCGAGGCGACGTAGATCCAACGAAGTGAGCGCGGTAAGGAAGCGTCGGATGAGAAAAGGATGGTCCTGCCAGGGTGAAGCTGTCAGAGACTGCGCAGAGAAGGAGAGTTGGCCACACATACCGAGTATGGGTGTATCGATGACATGCAGAGCGRCYAGCCCAACAGGACTGAACTCGGACTGCCCYACRTCGCAYTCRAGGAAGGCAACTTTGTAATACCTTTATGTCCAGTCAGRGACTTGACCGAACCGTTGTAATAAATTGACCTTACCGAGAAAGAAGTGTGTTAACKAGGGTGGTGCTAAATGTGCTCTTGCCGGTCTTTTTTGGTCCCTTGACRAGGAAGATATCGCTTGAGGTAGTTTGAGATGAGGTAGTTTGTCTGACGACATCTAATGCGGAGAACCATGATGGAGGGAGGGTATATGGTTGGAGAGATTTTGAGGGTTGAGTRACCTACAGTCCTTCGATAAATCAAGCTCRTTCAGAAAGAAGATATTTCACGCACAAGGGATACACCRTTCAGCTCTATAACATTTACATCATTCGGACGCACAGGGGGACCCTTGAAGATACCGCTAAAYGTCCTACATATAAGCCCGAGCCCCTCGATATTCGTCCTGAGTTCTTGTACAACGACCACGGTATCGGATTCWTGACACAAAGACTGTAAGCGGGGTGGTAYAGCGTARTKTTGAGGATGAGACTCCGAGACACGAACGCAACGGAGGACTGGGAGATGAGATGACCTGGGTGCAAAAATGCGGTGAGGCCTAGAAGAACATGGCAAACTTGCACCACAGGCGYCGACCTGGCCACGCAGGACAAGAAGGGAGTAYACCCCARCGAAACAGATGGTYTCTTCCACAGCGAGACCMAGAGCRACKGCGTTACCAGAYGGTAAGCCCAAGCTTGATACTTCTTCAGGGAGAAGAGATARATAATTGCGACCAGTTGATGGAGTATATGTAGAGAGCGTTTGCACTGGCGTTACTTCGGACGACCGTACTGGCCTACTGTCTTCATCATCTGAAGAGTCCACGACGACAGGCGCACTGGGAGACCAACGGCGACTGCGAGATGCAGGTGGTTCTATGACTTCCTCCATTATACTCACATCTGAGATGTCAGATTCCGAGGAAAAGTCCTCATCCGAAGATTCCAACTGGATGACCTGAGCTTCTACCCATTGAGTCTGATGCAATGGAACGGGGTCTGATTTAGACTTTGTCGATTTTCGTCGTTTCTTGTCTGTTGAATTTCGGACAAGGTGCGAGCTTGTCTTCCTTTTGTTTGGTGTTCGTGAAGTACTGGTCGAGGGTATAGGACTTGGATCAGCGATGACTTCAGGACGAACATCCTTGTGAGCTTCAGCCTTGGCGGCTTTACGGGCTGCAATGGCGCTGAGCATTGGTGTTCCCGGTAGTGGATCTTATCGGGAGAGAGCCTACCAGAAATGTNAANNNATNNTTANTGCTTAGAAGGAGGTCACACAATGTWTATAAAACGTTTACCAGGTAGGAWGGTKCAGGTCAGTSGAGAAGGNNNNTAAAANTTTACMAGTTCATGGGCGTCAACTTRAGCGCCTRARTTRCCNNNATAAGTATTGCAGCTCTGANTTWSARSCMAGTTAGAAAGGGGAGCCAGGGTATTCGAAATGTGCAYAGCTTGGNNNGKTGCATTTGCCGTCCAAGTTCAAGGTACCCATCTGGTACGGGAGGCAGGATCTGCACCATCGCAACTCSCGTTTCTGTCATAGGGGCTYKWMGRSCACGTGACCGCGTCGAGCACGCAATAGCACGCCATCGATGACTGCGTCCAGGAGATATATAAAGCTGCTACTCTTACTTTCGATCACTTTCGCTGCTCTCCCTCTCCCCCTCCGTCYTCGATTCCCTCATMATCCTCCCCATTTCGCTGCTCACCGCCARCAATGCAGCATTTGCTRYACTCACACTACCGGCATTCATCTAAAGCTAAACAGTCAGGCGACCTTACGGTTCTGGCGACATCTTGAAGACCGGTCAGGCTTCCTCCACACTTATGCAGGAGTGCCCGGGTGCACTGAGCAACGGGARGCTGCTGGGATCCGGGGGCNTTTCCCACGACACCTTTCGCCCTCGATGACTCTGACGGATCCTTTGTTTGGCTCGGCTCCAACTTGAAGCTCCTGCCTGSAACTTACGTGTTCATTTTTCGTTGGGGATGCCGTCGAACCGCGCTCTTGTCGCAGCCTCGTGTTTCGGTGCTTCGGACCATCGTCGCCTATCGCTCTCATGACTGTCGGCACGATCAGGGCTCTTCCTTTGATATCCTCAAAATGCCACTTCTTATCCAAAGTTTGCCTCTTCTCTGCCTCCCTGGACATCTCTTGGCGCTGTTTCGTCTATCTTTCGTATCTTTCTTGTCCTCGGTCTNCTGTCCCTCCATTGAGGAACTCCAGNCCCCGTTGCCACATGTTATCRCKACTATCTTGATCCTGAAGCCAATTRCGAATGAAAACCCTATCGGTGACACCTGACTGGCTACATCTTTGGCCGTAACCTTCAAGTCCGTTCTCAGCAAATTTTGGGGTTCTTTACAYTGTGTGTTTCCTGTCACTRAAGYCCGGARCTTGGCTTCTRGTCMCGTAGTCGTACGTACRTTGTAAAACTTAGTTTTYGTYGATATATATAAAGCATTYTYCTGTCCCTACGAGAGCCATCACCAYCTCAGAGCCACCAGTGAAATGACCTCTATTCTATCTCCTCAGCCTTCTCTTCCTCTGCTGTCTTGCGACAGTGCAACCCTCAAATCCAGCGCAAGCTCGGGCTCCGCCTCATCCGTTCGCACTGCTAGTTCAGCGTCCGATGCAGGCAGTTCACCAGCTCCGTTGACTCCCGTTTCCGATGTCGAGGACACCAACCCATTGCTGGGCTCCTTGGATTTGGCATCGTCTTTGGAATCGTGCATTTTCGTCCCCTCTGGGACTGAAGCCTCCATGTCGTTGATCAAGTCGTTGTACGGSAAGCACGCCAATGACCGCTGCTTTGCGCTCTGCCTTCCCCAACTCCCCATGTCGGACGCCGAGTCCTTCATGTTCGTTAGGGAAGCYTTTGAACCGTTAGGTCTTGCTCCTGGAAGATGGACGAGGGATCGTATCGTCGTCAAGGACAAGGAGGTCGAATACTACGTCTCCAAGCCCTCGAAGAGTGAGGATATCAACGATACTGAGGTTCGTCGTATATCGCTTGATCCYGGTTCACGGTTTGACCACCCCCTTCTCTTTAGCACCCCATTCGTACRTTCACCGARCAGAACTACGCTGTTCACCAACGACTCTTYGGYCTTGCCGGACTTCGCGCCGTRCTCACCCTCCCCTCATCTGACGGACGAAGCGTTCTCCACATCCTGGAGAAGCCAACAGTCGTCTTCCCAGTCGCATCTCAGACCCCAGGTTTCCTGCCCCCTTCCCTCGTCAACCAAGCCGCACAGTCTCCTCCCACCGATATGATGCCCAACTTCCCTTGCATCGCCAACATCCCCACGCACGATGAATGGAAAACACTCTGGTCCGCTTGGGATCTTGTTACGCTGGGTATGATCCCCGAGACGATGCTCCACCAAAAGCCTATCGATCTGAGACATAAATGTCTCTTYTACATTGGACATATYCCTACGTGAGTAGCTGYTCTNNGATCRTGAATWGAGWATASRTTCTTATYCRCTGTTTTGGRATAGGTTTTTGGACATGCTCCTTTCCAAGTCGATCGGTGGTGGTCCGTCCGAACCCAAGCACTTYTGGAACATCTTCGAGAGAGGCATTGACCCSCACGTCGATGACCCAGATCATTGCCAYGTTCGTTTGTTCTCCYGTCYNNTNTTMYRTTCCTCMCRTTGCTMAYTCRTCCKTGCAGAACCACTCCGAAGTTCCGGAYAAAGATGAAGACTGGCCGACGTTGGAAGCSATCATGGGCTTCCGCGATACCGTCCGCGGTCGTCTAGCAACCCTCTACGCTGARCTCCAATCGGGCGAACGCAAACTGACGAGGAATATCGCCCGCACTCTGGTGATGACACTCGAGCACGAAGGCTGGCATGTGGAGGTAATTTCGCGCGTTTYCGACGGTCGATAATTTGGCTAACATGGTAATCAAAGACACTCCTCTATATGCTCATCCAACGAGCAGGCACTGGAACGTTACCACCGCCCGGTTTCGTCACTCCGCCATTTTCACTGCTCGCCCAGCAGTGGGACGCCATCCCCACCCCTAGCACACCAACAGTCACACTCGGTCCAKCRACAATAACTCTCGGCCACGACGACTCCGAAGGTGACGACTTCAGCGCTGATGGAACCCCCGTCGAAGCCGACGAATCCTTCCTCACCCAAGAGTGGGGCTGGGACAACGAAAGTCCCGYTCGCACCGTCAACGTTGGGAAGTTCCGTGCAGAYTGGCGGCCMATYACCAAYGCCSAGTTCGAATCATWCCTCCTTGGTGAAGGCAAAGACAAGGTTTCGGTGCCGAAGAGCTGGGTGGTTACAGCAGAGGGGAAATTCGAAGTGAGGACGGTGTATGGACCTGTGTCGATGGATGTCGCGAGGCATTGGCCGGTGATGACTTCGTATGATGATTTCATGGTTTATGCGAAGTGGAAAGGTGGGAGGTTGCCTACAGAGCCGGAGTTGAGGTTGTTCTTGGATACGTATGAAGTCGGGCATGAGAACGGAGCCAATGTTGGGTTCAGAAATTGGCATCCCATCCCGTAAGTCCCTTCCGCCCTTCCTCTCTATGACTTGATGGCTCATAATGCATTGAATTACTAGATCTACTGCTGGATTGGAAGAGCACGGTGGAAAAGGCTCTAACGGCGGTGTTTGGGAATGGACGTCAACGTTATTTGATACCCACGACGGATTGGTCCCAACCAACCTGTTCACCGGTTACTCGACCGACTTCTTCGACACCAAGCACCAGGTCGTTGTAAGTCCCCTMACCTCATCTTACTCTCTTACTCCTTCTCATTTYATTACCTYCAGCTYGGTGCCTCGTATGCCACTATTCCCCGCCTTGCTTCCCGCCGAACGGTCCGCAATTTCTGGCAGCACAACTATCCCTACCCATGGGTCGGTGCCCGGGTGGTGTATGATATTTAATTCGCAWTCCACAAATAACTCTTCTGATACCCGTGTATGTAATAATATTGAAACAATTCTACATCATTTACTTCTTTTCCNTTTTGATTTCGTCAACTGAGATTCRGTRGCATCGAATCGTTTAGGTCGATGGAGAGTCTTGGTGTCCGAGGAGGTATGACATGGTGTTGAAGGASGCCCAAGGTACGAATTCTGGAATTAATCAACCGTTAGAAATCATGCAATGAAGCTTTTGAATAGTAAACGAGCACTCACGGGGCGTCATATGGCCACTAAAGAAGAATTCGACAACTACGCGACGTTYAAAACGGTGAAAAGATGTTCCGTGACCCCCGAAAGATTTTTGGTACTTACATGTGAGTCCTCGCTCAGTATGCGTGTTTCCAAAGACACCAAAGTTTTTCACCGTGAAACTTTCAGGTTCAATCGGCGTTTGGAATCCCTGAGCACCTCCCCATGTCATGTTTCTAAACGTTGAGCATGATTAATGGGTCCCGAAAAACGCCACAATATCGAGTTGATCGACGTACTGGATGGCAATCCGAGTGCCCTCGGCGATGAGGATGTAATCCTAACGATTGTATCTGCTTAGGGAACTTCTCTGAAGACACACAAGAGAAGGGCTCACGGCAAGACCATGCACGATGACGGTACGTTCAGACTTCTCAATAACGTTGGGCAAGACACTGAGTGTCGACGCCACAGATTGATCTCGACCACCACGTCCAGTTACCGGGTCGACATAGACGTTGATATTGCTGCATGATTGCCAGTTAATATGAGGTGCGTGGATAGCTCTCTGAACCTGGTGTCATTCAARATTGGGGGTYAATATGAGGTCACATCTTGATAGCGCGCCGAAACATACGTCAGTCCTAAAAATGAATGTTCAGATTAAGGTRTGKATGGATGAGTRTGGGGGGAAGAAGACACACCGATTGAAGTAGATGAACTCTTGAGTGGATCGGGGGAAACCAAGAACACTCCCTGGAAAGCTTAAAGTTCGCATCTMGCAGCGTGGCACAAAACCATGAACACGCACAAAGATTAGGGAATGTGTCCGTAACACGGTAAGTGTTGAACACAGGGTTAAGTCTTTAGGAAGAGAATTTTAATTTAGTCCSAAAAGCATGTAAAMTTCTTGCAAAACTCACGCATTCACCCCTCTTTGGATCAAACTGTGGATGCGACATTGCGCAGTKGGCGCAGTSGTTCCGCCTGTCCCAACCGGGAAAGGTAGTTGACCAGCCGGTGGATACGTGACGAACTTGTCGAGATAGTCAGTATACCCGCATGCATCTGACATCTCTTCGAGCTGGGCCCAGAATGAACTGTTGAAGGGGAAAACGTTTTGATTCGCCTGAGGGTATTAGGGTCAGGATCAGGGTCACTAGAAGGAGTCAGGAGGTGTTGAAAAGGGGCTCACCCGTGCAAAGCGAAGTGCGGGAATTTCCTGCTGAACGACTCCCCAAGTGAGCGAAGGATCGGCGATCCATATACCCTTCAAGTTGAGATCAAGACCTGGGTGTTCGTAGATGAAGTTGGCGATGTATGGTACATCTGAAGGGAGATGAGCACACAAGCGAAACTGATTCGATGAATACTAACAGAACCCTGCGTACTGTCAAACGGACGGGAAATTGTGAGGCACGCGAAGATATGACGAAAGAATGAAGCTCACACTCTCTCCTGTTAGGTAGAAATTGTTCCCTTTGAGTTCATCGAAAACATCCAAGAACTGTTCCAAGAAACCGGTTGCTTGAGCTGCGAGTTGATCATCGTTGGAGATGTTCGGGGTCCCTTGAGAAAATCCAGTCTATGCATTATGATGCATTCTAAGTCAATTCTTTGACGGGTGGGARATTCTACTTACTCCGACGGGTTGTTCCACCCAGAGGACGTTTGCTAGATTTGTCCATGAGAAKGGGTTTCTGAATAGACRGCATGAGAATTGATCAGGAGTGTCAAAATRATCCGTTAGACACACGGAGTAGGCTCAGATTGACCCCACGACCATGCTGNGANNTAGTACTTGTGAGNNCTCCTTCAATCAGTAGGAAAGCAAAGARAGACKAACAGATYGGTCCGTTTTCTTGKAGGAACCCTTCCATTGAKGARCAACCRGGMCCACCTRTCNAAACGTCGRRCTTGAGRTGAAGAACTACRCRTAGAKGTAGANNNTGYCTCTTACCATTTGTCCAGAATACAAGATCTTTCACATTGTCGGGATTAGTAGTCGGCCAGAACCTACANGYGAAATGTGAGKGGAYGTGAGTAGCATGATGTKTTAAAGMTGTTCCGAACCAAAAGAAGAGTTTCCTGGTTTCGTTAGGATCTCCSGATATTGGCATGAGACCAGCCCACGAAGGACCGGCATCGAAGTTAACCAGAGGTATTTTCGTGCCRTCGACTARGAATTTGCGCGCTTTAGGGTTTTTGAAAGTGATYGTCGACTCTCGCTTCTGAAAATCGGAAGGGTTGGGTCCAAGGAAGTCGCGTAGYCTCTCYAGTTGTTCRCGTTGCAWGTTCATGGATTCTTCCATCCCCTCCATCGCKGGACTRGCGCCGAGGGCGAAGGCCAGCGTTAGCAGGGATGCTAAGCAGACGAAKACAGAGTTTCGCARGGATTTCATGTGTGAGAATGAGGTCGAGGTACARGCTACCCTTGSTTCACATCATCAAAAAATCARCCTTTTATAAGGACTAGCTGAGGGTACCCTCCCGGCGCGATSCATGCGGGACCTGGTTGCGCGGGGCGAGACTTGCAGGAGAAGTCGAAGGTTCATCCGTCACATTACATGGTACACTGAGGACGATCTCACGGTCGTACTCGATGAACATTGGTCGAAGACATGTACGGTATTGCTTCCCCCAAGCCGARTGAGGCCGTACGAGTCAGAGTTCCATGAATAGACCTAGCGCATGGACGCGAAGGCGAGCTCGATACCTGATAACAAATCCAGAGAACGAAGAAACTCAGCCTGGCATATGGTTCGAAGTCGGGTGCGGTAATCCGTGCTCCGTCAGAAGCGATRGAAGAGGTCAGACGATRGCATCGGTGGGAGGAAAACATTCAACCAGCAGGAGACCACATATGGAGTGGATGGTGATAGAGTGAATCAATCATGAATCATCCACAAATTTTTGAAGTTCGTCGCCTCCTGAGCGAGTATAGCCATGAGAAGAAACTTCCATATTAGGCGAATCGAGGTCCCGTCCCGCACTCACGATCGTCGACTCTCGGTCGACGCCAACGACGTCGAGGACGCGTCGAAGCCACTACAACATCGAGCYTTTCTCTGCCTCATCATCAACTTCGACTTATGAAATAACGACTTTTAACGACTCTTGCGATACATCTGTTCCACTCATTTYTNCNNCTATTGAYCCTCGAAATACGAAATCGAATCCCCCAAGCCATCATCGACAATGTCTGAGTCGGAAGCAACATGCCACAAAGAAAGAGCTCCTGAAGGCCCTCCTCTGTTTGAGAACGGTAAYATTCAATTCAGAGGTAAGTTCAATTTCGATCCGAGCGTTGCTAGTCMGYTGATGAATYTCGTCTAGTCTATCATGTACRCCTCATTTCGCATGTTTCTCTAGTCCTTCCTCTGACATGGATTATCTAGGTCGGGTGGATTATATSTGGCTTCTTTGCCATGGTTGCGACAGTCACCTCTCTGTGGCTYATTAACAAGCATCTTCAATGGTACACTAATGTATGTCTCCACGAACTAAACCGTCCCTCAAGACTCACGCAAAGAACGCCAGAAACGAGAGCAGAGATGTGAGCTAKACCATCTYGGTGATTATCCGATGGCTTCTTACAAACTCTTCTAGATATCGTTCGCCTTCTCTTCATGGTGCCCATTTACGCCCTRATTAGTTTTGCTTCTTTTCTGTTCTGGGTCAGTGGGGATGCATTCTAGCCCAGTATATTACTCACATCAAATCTCTTCTAGAATCAATCCACTCCCCTTATCCTTATCCGAGACGGATACGAGTCTACTGTGTTGACGTCATTCTTCTACCTTTTGTTGATGTATCTATCTCCGGATCCCGAAGAACAGAGGGCAATCTTCAGGAAGGCTGGTTTGTCTCGGGAGGCTGATAGAGAGGCGTTGAAGAAGGGAGAGAAGTGTAAGAAATGGGTCTGGCCGATGGGCTTTGTGAAGTGGAAACCAGTGGTGAGTCATTCGATCGAGTGTCTTCAACTCGTGCTAACGCTCGTGTTCAACCTTAGGACGGCCTCTACTTCCTCCAGCTGCAAAAATGGGGAGTTTTACAATATTGTGTCATCCGCCCTACGTACGCGTCTCGCATCTGACGAAATAYATAMGCACTCACGATCTTCTAGCACGACGCTTGCAGCTGTTATTCTCGAGTAYGCTGGTTTATATTGCGAGTCTTCTTGGAGCCCTGGATGGGGCCACATTTATGTACGTGACCCCTCTTCTTTCTGGCGATSCTTACGAGCTCCCACCTAGATCATTGYCATCGTGTCCATCTCAGTGACGATCGCCATGTACTGTCTGATCCAGTTGTACGTTCCGGTWTCGGAGGAGCTTGCGCCGCACAAACCACTCCTCAAACTTTTCGCAGTYAAAGCAGTCGGTATGTCATACCCAGAGTTGCTGTTRCTTCTCAAACAATGACACGTCGTCCTTAGTCTTCCTAACCTTCTGGCAGGCTACGGGTCTCTCTTTTCTGGCATCGTTTGGGCTCATAAAAGACGTACGTTTCTCCCACCACCCATGAACAACTCATTCARACATTGTTATAGTCTGAATTCATGACGGCCGAAGATATCAAYATCGGAATTGGTGCCCTCCTTGAGACCTTCGAGATGATGTGAGTAATGCTTTACTACTACTTCCAYATCCATTGACTCGCTTTAGGTTATTCGGATTCTTACATGTTAAGGCGTTCACTTATAAACCATACCGACCGTTTCACGACCCCAAATCGAGCGATCCCCCACCTCAGCGAACGAAGCGCCTTCGTGCATTAGGCCACGCCATGGATTTCCGCGAAACMTTCAGAGAGCTTTGGGAGGGATGTGTTTATCTGTGGGAYCGCATGCGAGGTCGCGAGCCCAGACCTGACATCGGAGCTCGCAGAATGGCAGACTACGAACAAGTACATGGGCGGAGTAGACTGCCTTCCGCTCCTACTCGGGCCAGTAAAGGCTTGTCCGAAGCAACTCCCAGGAGCAAGAGCGCGAATGGAGAGAAGGACACTCTCATCAGAGTTGAGGTCGAGGAACAAATTGACATTGACGGCCGTCGGGATTGGCTTGGTCGAGCCAGACGAGAACGTAGTGAAGGGCTTGAAGCGCAGATCGAAAGGGAATTAGCAAGCAGGGGTTTTGGCCCTGGTATGYGGACTGTATCATTTTCCTTATATGTCTCTGACTAGATRCCCGCTAGATGACACGGATGATATCCCGCSGCCTGACCGTCGCCAGAGGTCTTGGTGGCGCAACGTTTATGATCGTCTCTCGCAGAGTGGGGATTATGAGTYGGCTCARTCTCGTGTACCATCCCAACGAAGACCGCCGCGAACGAAGTCTCGTCATCGACCTTCCTCTCGTGACCAGAATGATCGRCGTCTCCTAATTCATGACGAGTTTGACTKTGATGACCCTCCGCCACCCAGCTTGATTCGGAATCACAGAGCTCAACAGACCCACTCAGCCTTGGGCCTTAGCATACCAGAAGAACCCGAGCCGCAGAAAGCC
The DNA here is from genome assembly GCA_029747585.1 of Pleurotus djamor. Taxonomy (NCBI): domain Eukaryota; kingdom Fungi; phylum Basidiomycota; class Agaricomycetes; order Agaricales; family Pleurotaceae; genus Pleurotus; species Pleurotus djamor. Next base: position 8,917 of record JAPEVF010000029.1, on the reverse strand, counting down.
AAACCCAAGCGRGAGCGCAGAAATCGARATGGTCATCCAGCACCATCTCGGCGAGATCCACGTCCCCCATCTAATGGCCTCCCCAACAACGAAGCCTTGGAGCTGCCTCCTCAAGCAACYCGCYCTGATAGCGCTCTCGGCCGAATGTTTCCTCCAAGCACAAACCACACATCCACGAAYGATCATGATGGCCAGACCTCCCTTGTATCCCCGTCCARCGATTGGCTTCCCGTAAGGGCTATATCGCCCTTACAGATCTCCCTTGCAAATGTAGCTGATGCGTCTTTTGGCATGGCTGGCTTGCGAAACTATCCTCTGACGGTACCACAGGGTATCAGTTCCCCGACTAGTCTTGAGGGTGAAATTGTGCACCCTTCTTCTCATTCCCCACAGGCGCCCGAAGTCCCTCCTAAAACTAATTCGGCCCTTCACAGGAGAGAATCAGCATTTCATTCAGAAAACCCTGACGTGCACAACGTCCCAGGTTCTCCCCAATCAGACGCTACGTTCCTCACAGCTGCATCTCATCACACAATTCGCGCAGAGGATCGAGGGCGGCGAAACACGAGCGGTCCAACCTCCCCTCCGACCTCCCCACAGGATTACACTCTACCTTCTCAATCTACCCGGTCTCCTGAAGGTGTTGCTTCCTCTTCACGGCCTCCCCGGCGTGTTCCTCGACCTACCACATTGACTACACCTCCTCCCCTCGCTCAGCCAAATTATCCGCYAYCTAMCCCTACCTACACCAACCCGMACAGATCCATTGATAATCCCTCGTCTTCATCCARTTCCCCCGGTCATCCTCAAACCTATCAATACTCACGTCCTGTTTATMCCTCTCGTCACCAGACTGGTGAKAATGGGCTCAATCGAGACCCCTCTGCTCGACTCCATGATTCTCAAGCCGGCTCGGCGAACAGGCCAGCTACGAGACGGATTTCGCAGCCTTACCACGAACTAACTMATTCYASCTATAGCCCATATCCAGACCCTCGCATACGACACGGATGACTCTTTACGRCCTACGACAKTTACGACATRATGATATTATTATTATTTCCTTGATCTTTCCTTCACTTATTTACACTTTGGTTTTCTCTGCGTCCTGTTGTRCTGATAATACTTCTTCTCCACATTTTGCTACTACGCAACTATTCCACCCGTGGTCATAGGCCAACCAAAGTCATCGTAGGACCATCCGAAGGCCCCGCCCTKTGGACTGTGATAGGTGAGCAAGGACCGATGCATCCCCGGAGCTTTGTGGATCCCATTGATCCTTTCTATCTGAACGTCGGAAAGGTGGATGAGCTGTTCGTCATGGCCATCGTTTAGCTATCTAAATTCGGACAGAAATGACCAACAACATGCCTTGATGTTTGTTTTCATCCTCTCATTGTCTTCGCTTTTCGGTACAACAATTATCCCTCTCTGAACAGACCAACCAAGTAGGACCTGTGCAGGAGTGGAGGCTGTTTCCTTCGAGACCTCGTTGATAGTAGGATGCTCGAGCAAAGTCTTGGAYCGGCCTTTGCAATGGACATTGTCAGCAGGGGCTAGGAGTCGTCTCCCTTGASRCTACGCACCGAGAGGACTGTAAGCGGTCAAGACTATTCCTTTTTCGGTGCAGAATTTTACGAKCTCTTCTTGCGGGAGACATGGATGAAGTTCGACTTGATTTGTAGCAGGTATGACGGTGCAATGTGGTAGGAGGGCGCTGAGAGTTTTCACCGAGAAGTTGGAGACTCCGATGGTTTTGACTTTGCCTATCGAATACCAAACGTCATCGTCAGATAAGCTACTCAAAGCGTGACCTGAAGCTGCTTATCACCAGTTCCTAAGAGCTCTTCCATAGATTTCCAGGTGTCGATGATGGTAGGCGTTTCTTCGGGACGAAGGGTCCTGCTCTCACCAGAAGTATCTATCGAATATTTATTCAAGCAGCCAATGTTAGCTGAGAGATCATCAATTAGGCAAGGTCACAAACCTTCAATCACGGCCACTGGCCAGTGCATCAGATACAAGTCGATATAGTCACAACCCAGCTTGTCTAGAGATTCTTCAAATGACTCCCGTACTCTGTGATGAGCATCATTGCTAAGACGAATATTTAGTTGATTTTTTCACCGCTTTCAAAGTGCTTATCAGTAGCTTACGGGAGCTTGGTGGTGATGTATATCTCTTCCCTAGAAATGCGTGAGTCCCTGATCGCCTCTCCTACCTCCTTTTCGTTGCCTATGGGGGAGCAAGGTCCACCTCCCGACACGAAGGACGTAAATGCGACTTACCATATCCATAGGCCTTAACAGTATCTTAGAGTAATGTCTCATGAATAGAGCTCTCAATCTCACCGTATCGAAATGCCGATAACCGTTCTGTGCGACAGTGTAGGTATAGTTGAGCCTTCACGAAGTCGTTGACACCTTCAATGAGCGAGAGGACTATACCTGTAAAGCCAGAGTGCACATATCATAGACTCGCTTCCCTCCTCCAACAGCACCAAGCCAACATCTATGTTAATCCAGTGGTGAGGCAAGGTRTTAAATTTATAGGGCTGGATTTCCTGACCCCATGCCAATGGCTGGAATTTCAGTGTCGTTATTGAGCTTAAAAGAGGGGATATCTGAGGACATTGTTGGGTTCTGGTGGGCTCAGATACGACGGTTTGAACAGCTACTCAGTGGGAAGAATCCAACTATATACTCATAGACTGGTCAGCGACTGGTCAGGAGGGTGCCCGTTGCCGGCCCGGGCTGGCGTCCCACGTGGGTTGAGCCGGCGCGATCACCGACAGCATCCTCATTTGCGCAACTCTCCTCACGTGTTACTAGCGACCTTCACGACTCTCCCATCCCTTCCAAGTGAATTGTGCTCGTGAATGGTAGCTGTAAAGCGAACGCGAACTTGGGCCGATCCGGACACTGCCAACGATGAAGCTGCTCACGACACAAGCGAGGAACACCTGCGCGATCTGCAAGACCAGTTAGAGGACAAAGATGCGGAGATCGAGGAGTTGCACGAAAACAACGCGTCAAAGGTTCTTAATTAGAGTCTTTCCCCTACGCTTGACATGGCTTACAGTATAACTCAAGGGACACCGTCGATTCTATACAACGCGCAGATTCTTGTTCTCCTTGGGATTATGCTGTATGTCGCCTTCAGGATGCTTTTGTCCAGGAAACTGATGATTCATCTCAGTGGGCAGCATTCTTGCCTTCATGTTTGTTGAGACGAACGACATTCGTGAAATGCAGGCTCAACTATCTGTCCTCATGAACGAACTCGATCTCAACCTCCCTCAGCTCCCTGAACTCGACTTCGCGAGAGTGGGGGAGGAATGGAGTCGCTTCAGGAGCAGCATCCCCGAAGTTTGGAAACTAAATCGTGATGGCAGAGAGTTTCAAGTGGGGGAAAAGATGAAAGCCCGCGGGCTGTCAGCCGAATATCCTCTGGTTCTCGTACCTGGCATTATCTCCACCGTATGTTTTCTTGTAGCTGTTATGGACACAATCAGATACTTAAATCAACGAACCTTACGCTTGTTAGAGCTTGGAATCATGGTCAACGTCTCCCGATTACAGAGCTTTCTTCCGAGAAAAGGTTTGGGGAGGCTTCAACATGATATCACAAGTCACGTTCAACCGCGATAGATGGATAGCTGCAATGATGCTTGATCCTGTCACTGGCCTAGATCCCCCAGATGCCAAGGTTCGAGCAGCTGAAGGATTCGACGCAGCAAGTAACTTCATACAAGGCTATTGGTTGTGGTGCGTATGGTGTACCTGACCGCGGTTCGAATCTCCAACTTATCGTGAGGTAGGTCGAAGATAATAGAAAACCTAGCTGTTGTCAATTATGATTCAAACAACCTCTACCTGGCACCATACGACTGGAGACTTTCGTTCTGGAACCTTGAAGAACGCGATGGCTATTTCTCCAAGCTCAAGGCTACTATTGAGGGATTCAAGTAAGCCTCAATATCTTGCTAGCATCATGAGTGCAAATCAGAGCCAATCTACAGACGACGTCAGCGCAAGAAAACAGTGATTGCAGCACATTCAATGGGAGCGACAGTGCGTGCCCGGTGTTCCTTATATCCAATTGTCCTTGCCTGACTATACCCCCAGCTGATGCTGGTGAGTTCTCAGACTCTTCGTACTCCGGAAATGCCAGTATCCTTATCCTGACTGCGTCCATGTAGTACTTGTGAGTGATCCATACTGACATACTATTTCATACATGACTCACGCGGTCCTTGTAGTTTCAAATGGGTTGAGGCCCCCGAATTTGGCGGCGGCGGTCCTCATTGGGTCGAGGTTAGTAATGGCTACCCTTATCTTTCGAACCGTCATTCATATATGTACGTTTAACTTAGGACCACATTGAGGCATTTGTCTCGATTGCGGGAACTCATCTGGTCAGTGCTCTGCTTTTCCTTTCAGCTAGTTTCATGGCTCATCTCCTTTGACAGGGTGTCGTACGCTCCACTTCGTTACACGGTCCTTCTGTAGTGCTAATCGTTTGATAGGCTAAAGCCATGGCAGCTTTGCTTTCGGGGGAGATGAAAGATACTGTGCAAATGAATCCTGCTGGTGCTTACGGTACGATCCGGGCTACTTCGCCCCGGTGATCTCTATCACTCATCTCTCGTCGTCGTGGATCAGTCTTGGAGCAGTTTTTCTCCAGGAAAGAACGTCAAAAGCTATTTCGGAGTTGGGCCGGCAGTGCAAGCATGTGGATCAAGGTATACTGAACCAACACCTTGAACTCGGATGCTGAAGGCTGATCTGGGCCTACTAGGGCGGGTCTGCTGTTTGGGGAGATGGCGTCCATGCACCGGACGACATGCCCGATTCAACCCTCTCCCACAGCGATTTAATCGCATTTCGTCGCACCCTTCAACTTGACCCCAAGCATGGTGACCAAGAGTTAAAGAATATGACCGCGGACGAGGCCGTAAATTGGATACTCGAGCATACCCCATCTAGCTTCCAAGTTCGTCCGTATATCTCCATCTCTATGCGAAGCCTTCTCAATTCAGGCCCTTAGAAAATGATTGGGACAAACTATTCTTACGGCATCGAGCGCGATGAGCAAGTCCTTCGAAAGAACAACGATGACCACACCAAGTGGTCGAACCCTCTGGAGTCTAGGTACGGTCCCTCAATCATCTGTAAATCACCTCCTCATCCTTCTCAGACTTCCTGATGCACCGTCTATGAAAATCTACTGCGTGTATGGACATGGCAAAGATACGGAGGTACGCCGTTCTCCCACAGAAGCCAGCCCGTTTACTTAGCATTGCCTTCATAGCGTTCCTATTGGTAGGGATTTCGTCGCCTTATTTGTGCTGTATCATTCCTTACACCACCACATTGCAGGTATGTAAAAGGTGGCAACGAGTTTGACGACACATCGCCGGACAGCGGTAATCCTCATTGCGTCGAGCCTGTTCAAGAGAACTGCCAAAGTCCTCGGAAACCGTTGGACATGCCCATGTCAAGGCGGAGCTGGATTGACTCAGAATATACGGACGAACAGATAACGCCTAAAGTCAGTGAATTAACATTAACTTCCTCTCCCGTGGATACCATGTGCTTAATTCTCTTGTCAAGATTGTAAACGGGGTAAAAATGGGCGAAGGGGACGGCACTGTGAGTCTGTTGAGCCTCGGAGCCATGTGCGTTGAGGGTTGGAAGAGACCTCGATGGAATCCCGCTGGTATCAAGGTTACTACGGTTGAGGTGCGCATCGCCTGGCTTAGCCTCCACGATTGTCTTCCGAGCTTGGCTGACCATCCCGACTCTCCGCTTAGCTACCGCATCGGCCGGTCCCCTCTATCCCCAGGGGTGGGGCGAACACGAGTGATCACGTAGATATCCTTGGGTCAACAGGGCTTAACGAACTTATACTCCAGGTCGCCACGGGCGTTGGGGATGAAATAGAGTCCAGCTTTGTATCGAATATTAGAGAGTATGCCCAGAAGATACAATGGGATTGAATAGAGCACTAGGATACGATATTTTACATGATATTATGTAGTAGTACACAAAGCAATGTGTTATTTAATGTATGCGAGATATATGTATATCACGAAGAAACCAGGTGTGGATGGGCCGTGAATATCACTTCAAGCTTTTGGATGTTTTGTTCGACTCTTTCCAACCATTCCAGTGAGGATGGGATCCCGGTCTCGATGGCGTCAGGCTGACCAACCTGAGCAAACTCTTCGGATTGAAAGACTGACGCTACGGATTGTCTGAAGATGCATCAGCTATGAGTGGTGGAGCAGTTCGTAGGACACGTACCCGGGTGCAATTCGGCTCACAGCCCAATCAAGCGTTTGTTTCATAACCACCATGGTATTGCGACCGAGTCCCTCAATCAACATTCGTTCTTCCTCATTCAAGTCTGAATGAAACAGCAACGATGGCTCCCGACGATACTTTTCGTTCGTAGGTGGAAAGTATTCGTTCATTCTAACAGCGAGCTTTGCTATCGAAGGGGCCTCGGAAGTCCATAGATGATGTACGTCCTTCGCATCGCGTTCAGAAAGAATACGTAGAGGAATGGTGTCACGGACCCACCAGTTGGATGAGTCCTTGAATGACCGCGAGATACGATTCCCTCATGTCACCATCCTCCACCATTAACGCCTCCATAAATTCCTCCTCCTCTTCATTCAGAAGGTCTTCTTCAGGCTCCCCCATGCTTCTCCAATGGGCGTTGAAAGTGAGCGCCTCGCCAACCTTCGAGTGTGCTTCCTGGCGATGATACTCCACGATCGTCACCAAGTCCAGTAAGTCAGGTATCTGCGGCATGTTTATAGCAGGAAGCATAATATTTCGAGCAGCATAAAGGATAACATTTAATGGTGGGCATTCATGTCGACGCTTGGGAGAGTTGATAAATTGCGATTCTACATGTGCTGAGGGAAATGGGGCATGAGGAGATGGTTGCTGAGATAATAATTAGAGCCTACTGAAAATGGCTCTGTGGCCGAGGACATCGTCCTCAGAGCCGTCGTATTTGACTTGTTGGATGCATTCGGACAACTCGTCCATGGTGGCGCGAAATCAACCAGGCTGACGTCACGCGTTGCACGCCACGCGATGCACGTGAGAGGGTCGACATAGGGGGTGTCACTTACTTCTTGGTTAGTACCCGCCTAGGCGGGCTCCTACGTTCAAGATGAATTAATATCGCAATTAACGGAGTATTTTCATTAATTACTTCGTCAACGGGGTGTTAGACCAGAAAATCAGTCGCCTCAGAAGAGGAGGTGGTTCGAAGTGAGTGGGGTGACGACGGGCTCACAGAACGAGGCGCCACATCGCCAGATACTAATTTCGCCTAACTGATCGAAGAGCTTATTGTTGTGACGACACATCGTGTTGACGGTTTATGTCAATCAAGGCTCCGCTTGAGCATGCACAAAGTAAAGGCCCAAAGCGTACGGCAATCTAATTCATAATACCCTGATGAAATCCAAGGTTCCTCGGGATTGATCCAGAGAAGGGGGTTTAACCTGGAGCTCGAAGCTAGAAAAAACACCTCCCGTATGAAAGTGAGGATTTAGGTTTTTGGGGTCGAAGTTAGCGCACACGTAAGCAGTCAGGGGAGTCACCGACCGTTGTTTGGGTGGAACGTCCATCGTTATGTGGCTGGCCCTGGGCAGTCATCGTCTTCTGTGTTCAAGCTGTTAGATAGAGACGTTGTCGAAGAACTATTTTGCCTTCCTTGGAATTAATAGGGTTCCATCGACAGCAAAGATCAGCCGATGAAAGATGTTTATTGATTGATGACTCACATCATGAATGTTCAAACGTTCACTACTCAGCATGGGGAATCACTTCGGTCGGGCCGAGCCCAAGTCCCTTATTCACTAGGGAGATAACGTTGACACGCGACTTGTCAAGCCCGCTGTAAGCTCCAGGAACCAACTTCTTTCTGAGAAACGGCGAGGGTTGAGACGATTGGAGCTTGCGCGTCGCAATATTTGTTTCTTCGAGACATTGGCGCGTTTCAGGTTGCAAACGCAAGATAATCGCGTCCACAAACGCGAAACATAGACAAAAATGCCGTCCTTATCTCACCGATTGCTTCCCACTTGAAAACCTAGCATGACGGGTTGCCTAAAGCTGCCTAATGTGCGTCATGGGTACGAACCAATAACGACCTGATGTTATGACGATCGGACAGAAGGAACAGAAAGGACGTCATAGTGATGAGCGCAGCGCCTGCTTATGGTATAATTGACCTCACTTGCCAGGGCATAGATCGTGAAGGTCGACGCCAATTTTCAAGATGCGCTGGCCTAGACAGTTCTCGTGATAGGTCTGCTGACGAAGGAGTGCAGGGGTATGTCAGCAATTTCTGAGCGGGTCAAGGCGACGGCAAAATCTGGAGACCTGGAGGCTGAGACGAAGGCTCTTTGGGTTAAGCTACGCGGGTCAAGACATATCCGAGCCTCTTTTACCCACGTGGAAGCCATGTGGCCGGGGTCTGAAAGAGGGAAGCCGATTGCCTTTCGGGATCTGAAGCTTCGGCAGGGTGGCCGTGGTAGATCGTAGGGACTCGAAGGGAAATCTGAGAACATACCCATATACCTTTGAATTAATGAGATTGGTCATCGGGGGCCTCCCATCGTATAAAGGCCTCTCTCTAGCCTCCCACATTGACTAGGCCGGTCTCTTTTGTCCCTCCCCCAAAGCACAACCACATTCCGCACTTCACGCTCCTTGTTGTAATGCATTCTTCAAGTGATGTTTCCTATACACAACCACCCAGGGTGAGTTTGTCGCGACTGCCTTCCACGCACCCATGCTGACATGAATGTCGATTTTGCAAAGCACGTCCAAGTCCTCATCGTCGGCGGAGGCCCTGGAGGCACGTATGCTGCCTCGGCCCTCGCTAG
>JAPEVF010000289.1:0-54672 GCA_029747585.1 Pleurotus djamor | reverse complement strand
GCCTCCGTTGTATGCCTCACACCATCCATCTTGCAGCACTAAAGGCAACGTAGATTCTTTCTATTCGGGTGTACTCTACCAACAATATATATGTTTAGCTCCTTGAAGGTGTTGGGGCCGTATCTGCAGCTGACAGCCGAAACGCAACTTACCAAGATTGTGTGACTGCGCCGTTGAGCCGGGAGCATGATGAAGATCATGCGATAGACGAAGATGAAGACATGGATGGATCAGAGTTTCCAGCTGTTGACAAGCTTCGCCGTATTGTTCGTGTTGTGCGATCGTCACCGCAGCGACGCCAGTCTTGGCTGGACGAAGTCCACAAGGCCCTTGAGCAGGCCAACTCTACTGACCTTGCCCTCATGCTCATCTTGGATGTGAAGACTCGATGGTCGTCCACGCACCAAATGCTTCGTGAGTGTTTCTCTCGTTATCCAAGACTTCGAGCTCATCTCCAATTGTCCTACTAGGTCGTGCCCTCGATTACAAGGAAAGCGTCACAGCTTTTGTTGAACGCTTCTGGCGAGACCTTTCCAAATACGAGCTCACCGAGAACGACTGGACCACCATCTCGCTCGTAACATCTTGGTTGAAGTCCTTCCGCTCCGCCACAACCGAGATGTCCACCACCAAACAGCCGATGATCTCCACCACTCTCGCCATTTTCCGTGGATTACAGGATCACCTCAAGGACATCATTCGCAGCTTACCGAATACCACATCTCCGCAGCTCAAGGCCGCTCTTATCGCCTCTCATCAAAAGTTGAGCGATTACTATTTCAAGTATGATGAGTCTCCCTACTACACCTGGGCGGCACGTTAGTTGTTTCTTCCATTACCCTGTAATGATTCATGACTAACCTTGTCTCTTGCCAGTCCTTGACCCGCGCATTGGCTATGAGCGCCTTCGAGAAGACTATCATGACGATCAAGATCTTCTTGATTATCTCGAAGACTCCAAGAAGAACTTGCATGATTTTTTCCGCTCGCGTTACGCTCATCATGGTACAAGCTCCTCCGCAACCACCACCACCACCTCTCTTTCCAAAGCTCGACCTGCTCGGCCTCAGCAGTCACCTCAGAAAGTCAACTTCACCAAGCGCTACCAACAGACCGAGCGTCCCGATGCCGACCAGCTCCTTGATTTCTTCAAAGTTCCTCAAGAGAACTTCGATCACTGTGATCCTATTAAATGGTGGGTAGGCCGAAAGTCTCAATTCCCTGATCTATTTCGTCTTGCGCGCGACATCCTTTCCATCCCAGGTATGTCAATTTTGCGTACCCTCTGTAAATCTTGACTTATCTTATGTTTTTAGGCTCTGCTGTGGCTGTCGAACGAGNTTTTTTCAGGTGGTCGTGACACCATCTCCCTGCGGCGTGCCAGCCTCAAGCCCGAAACTATCCGGACCCTGATGCTGGTCAAACAGCACCTTCGCCTCGCTCGCACAGCTGTTCGTGAGGTACTAGGTAGTCTTTAGAACATATTTTAGAAATTTTTGTGTTACCGTATAACCGTTTACGGCCGTATAAATATCCGTACCCGTACCGGCCAGCCTGAAAATAAGATTACATACGGTACGGTTTCCCATCTCAGAGCACCGTATCAGTACCGTAGGATATACGGACGTAACCGTATACGGTTACGGGCGGCAGCCCTACTTCGTCTATTCCTTCTTTATTGGCCATGAGTAACTTCCACAATTCATAGGTAGCTCCGTCGACCCCGGCCGCTTTGTTATTGCTAGTGAGCTTTAGGGCCGCTAAGACTTCCGTTTTGTCGTAGGGTCTGTTCATCTCATTCTGGGTCTGTGCTGGGAGGTATCTGTCGATCTTCCTGAGGATTTCGTTGGTTGTTAGCATCCGTTCTACTTCATCTCGGTCTTCCCTCTGGTCTCTCTGGAGTTCCTCGTGGTAGTTTCTCGCCGCTTCTGCCATTTTTCTCGACTTGGTTTCGTATCTGGTCTCTCCGGGCGCCTGGTCTAGCCGTTTCAGTGCATATATGATGTCTCTCGGCTTGAGCTTCCTGTTATTCCTTATCCACGATCTCGATATTGTCTCGCCTTCAAGTCTGTCTAGTGCCCTCACTGTTCTCCTTGCTTTCTGGTGTCTAAGTCTTTCCATTTTTGATAGGGTTCTCGTCTCAGCCATCAGTTTGTTCGCCGTTTCAGGCGTATGGTCTTTGGACGTCAGTTTTTTGATCTTCTCCTGCGACTCTTGTATCTTCCTTTTGATTTCTGGGACAAGAAGTTTGTCTCGGTCTCTCGCATGCTGCAGGATGGTGGTTTTGCACTTATGCAATACGAGTTGCGGGTTGTTATCGTCTGATCTTTGCTCTCCAATCGCCCTGAGAATCCGGTGGGAGTCCTGTATTGTTTTCTCGACGTCTTTTCGGAAGGTTTTGTCTTTGAGTACTCTTGGCGGTATCGTCCATCGTCCCTCGCCTATTTCTGGTGCTTCAGCTGTCGATATATATACTGAGACCCGGTAGTGATCTGTGTTCTCCAGTCCTGATGGTTCGATCAACCATTCCCTTGCTTGTTTTAGTGTCTCTTCCTTCATGTACACTCTGTCTATTCTCGACATTACCGCGTTGGTGTCGTCTCTCTTTCGGTCTTGGAAGAAGGTAAACGCCCTAGTCGTAGGGTATGTGTTTCTCCACCCATCCTTCATGCTTAGATAGAATTTTAGGTCGTCCAGCGCTGCGGTCGCGGCTTCCTTATCCCCATGGGCTGGGAAGCGGTCTATCGATTCCTCCACCATGTTGAAGTCTCCCAGTATGATATCTGGTTCATCTCTTGGGTTGTTCTCGTAGTAGTCAAGTATCTTTTTCCAAAATTCTGCATTGTCATTTGGGTCGTTTGGCGCGTAGACGCCTAGCACTCGAATTTTCTCGTTATTATGAATTTTGAACTCAACACTCGCTGCTCTTCCAGGTACAATCTCACGTAGCGGTGCTTCCTCTACTTCGAGTAGTCCCCTATTCAGGATAATTGCTATTCCGGCCCTTTGTGACGGTCGTTCGGGGTCACCGGATGCACACACGAGCATTCTTCGGTCGAAGTTACCCAGGAGGGTCTCTGCTCGTTCGCTGTTCATGTGGGTCTCTTGTAGTACCATGACACCAATTTTGTTCTCTCTCATTACTTGGTTTATGTGTTTCAGCTTCTGTGAGGATTCTCCATCTAGTCCCAGGCCTTTGATGTTTTGCGTTGCGACACGGACACCGGCACGGTTATTTCGTGNTTTTCTTCTTTTTTGTCTTTCTCTTTTTCCCCTTTCTTTTCCTGGTTTTCTTACCATGGCATGTGTTGCCAGCTTGGCTTGGTGCTTCGTGCACTTCGGACGGGCCTCCTTCGGTGTTGGAGGCGGGGGGCTGTATGTCCTGTGTTGGAGGCGGGGGGCTGTATGTCCTGTGNTTGTGTCGGTTTGACTCCCCTGCGAGGGGTTAGGGGGCGATGTCCCTTGTAGGCTTTGGTCTGCGTTGAACCTGGCGTCGTAGGTTTCCTGGTCAGCCTGATGACCAGTACTTGCTCTGCCTTGGCTTTGCTCGGGGTCTAGAACCCTCGTGTGGGTTGTGTTGCGGTTCGTGGCGATTAGAAGTTGCGCTCTCTCTGGGCTGCCCACCCTCGGAGAACGTTGTACAGTGGGTTCACTTCCACTAGCCCCGGGTGGCTAGTTTCAGATCCCCCTTCGACGAGCATCTTTCGCGGTTATAGAGATGCTGTCCGGCGGCTGTACCCACCTTGTGCATTCCACTTACCTGTCCGGCTCTCACCGTCAGTAAATTCAGTGGTCTGCGTTTGGTCTCTCAGTGAGTTGTTTTCCTTCAGTTCCCGGTAGCTTTCATGCATTACTGAGGATTTAATATAGGGTTTCGTACGGACTCTAGTCTATGAGGCTTTTTCGAGTTGTGTATTACTCAATCAGTCATCCTTGGCGCTCTCCTTTGCTTTGGCGCTTTTCAGCTTCTTTGCCTCTTTCGCCTTCCTCGCTTTCTCGTACCTCAAGAACTTTTTCCCCTCCTTGGTTTGTTTCCATGAGCGTTTCGAGTGCTCGTCATTCCAGTTCCAGTCTGGATGGACCGCGTATTGTCCCACTCCAAAGGGACCTTTCCACTCTCTCATCATGATAAGGGAGCATGTTTCGGAGCTGTGCACGTCCGACTTGCAGTATACGCATCCGACTGGCGTGACGGTTCCTCTTATCATGGTGAGGTCTCCAATGTCGAAGGTGAGCTTTCGAATTCGCAGCGCCCACTTCTGATGAAGTTTGTGGTTTGTGTAGATCGGCATTGCTTGCAGTTGCCATACCGGGTCTTTCTCCCCCATGCGGGTGAACCTCTCTACGTAGGTTAGGGTAAGCGTGGTGAGGAAGAAGATTTTCCTCTCAAGGGGAGACGCCCCAATGTTCCGGGCTGCGAGTTGGGTGGAGATCTCCTGGGTTAGAGATTTGTTGCCGGCGATCTGGTTGGCGATACACGTGAGTGCCGTCTCCATTGCTTGTGTATCCGGCTTGACGAAGTGGCCCTCGTAGTTCGACAGCACCCAGGATCGGGGTTCCTCGTTGGGGATTTCGTGGGCGAAGAAGCCGTACGAGGCGCGGCCTCTAGTGAAGCTGAACACCTGGGTCTCGAGCAGCAGCCTTTTGAGCTCGGGGGGAACATTTAGGACGAAGTAGGCGAAGGGAAGTGCAAACTCTAAGGTGGGTGGGGGTTCATGTCTGGGTTTCGGGACTACCACCTTCATTTCTTTAACACCTTCAAAGGGGAACGCGGTTAGGAACTTCATTAAGGCCGGGACGAAGTCGGGGTTCTCCCTCGTGAACTTTGTGCCTGCTTTGTACGGGACGATTGCGATTGACGTTTCCGCCCTCTCGACGACTCCTTTCACAATCCCCTCCGCTTGGTTTCCTGTCAGCGTGGAGCGACGAACGGTGTTCCGGGGCACGTCCGCAATCATGTATGGGTATTTCAGTTTAGGGAGCGAGTGGTTGGCCGGGATTGTTTCCCAGTGGGGGTTTTTCGCGACGGTGGGGTCGGGGGGCGGGATCGACATGTGGCCGTTCAAGGTTATCTTCGCTGCTATCGTCGCGAATTCGGGTTGTCTGATTACCGACATCGCAACTTGAAGAAGAGGCGAGCACTCGATTGGTCCTTTGTCGGGTGCGGCAAAGAAGGGGGGGAGGTACGGGATGTATGGCCTCTTTGGCTGACTACCTTGAGGTTTGTTCTTAGGCTGCTTCCTGCCGCGTTGCCTGTCTTCCTGTCGATCGGCGTCGCGGTCGGGGGTTGCCTCTGGGGTTTCGAGTCTAATTCTCTTAGAGTCCATGTCTGGTTTGGGAGTTGGGTGGCTTGAGTGGGTGTTGGTATTTCGTGGGTGGGTGGATGGGTGGTGCGCACATCTCAGTGCTGCTTAGTTTATATGTCTCCGCTGTCCTTTGTGCACTAATCCCTTTGTTTTATCATCTTATCTCCTGACAAGTTGATTGTATCATATCTTATCTTTTTCCTTGTGTTGGTTCAGTGAGTGGCAAGCTTGCCGTCTATGATTGTCATCAGTTGCGGTGTGCGCAACTGGGATTTGTTGGTACATTGGTGGAGCTAGACTAGTCGTAATGTCTACTCGACGGTGCATATGTGGGTTGCGAATGGAATTCCCTGAAGTGCTTTACTAGTTAAAGCCACGTCCACGACCACGGGAGGGGGAGCTTCTCCCCCTGCTGTGTCCCCTGCTTGGTCCTCTACCTCTACCTCGGGTGCTACCGCGTCCTCGCGCCCTACCTCCTCTGGTCAGTGGACCTTGAGGGTTACTCCAGAGCGGAGACCTTGCTGCCGCGACTTCGGCTGGGGTTGGTCCTTTCCAGTCCTTGATGTGGGGGAAGGGGCATCGGGCCACATCGTGCGTATCGTCTTTGCAGAAGGTGCAGGAGTCATAGAGGCGGTTCTTCTTGGCTTTCGTTTGGACTTGTAACTCGGTGAGGTCGATGATGTATCTTTGCGAGGTGATGATCCGGATCCATTCGGAGTGCATCTGGCCGTTATTAGCGATTGGTTCTGCGAAGAGTTGTATGATGTGCACGTCTTCGCTGATTTCGACATCGTAGAGCGTGAAGGTTTGGAAGGTGGCGTCGAGCCTTTCGTCTAGGTTCGCGAATCGTGGGTCGAGGGTTCCAACACAGGTGTCGACTATGTTGCGGAATTGGGGGTCGTCCCTGAGGGTCGCGATGATGCATTGCTTGACTTTGGCGCGGGTGTTTGGGTTGCCGTCAATGTAGGTACTGCTGAAGTCGCAGACATACCACGAGTGGATCGATTCGTCAAGCGATAACGCTGAGAATGCTATCTTGTGGCCGTTGAGTTGGAAGGCAAAGGTCTGGAACCAGAGGAGGTAGTCCCTCAGTTCCGCCTCCATATCCCAACACAGGAGGATGTGAGGCTTCCCCCACTCACTGGACGCGTTAGGGAACTGTTTGGGGGGGTCGGCGACTTTGGGATGCATCATCGTGGGATCGCAGAGGCTTTTGACGAAAGTCTCGACCAGGGGGGTGAGTCGAGGGATTTCGGATCTGAGGGCATCGCCAGCTCCGAAGATGATGAGTGCGAGGTAGTCGTCAGGGTTCGCCTTGATCTTCTCTTGCTCGTCCTTGAGTATGCCTCCCAGAAGGGCGACTTGGGGTTTGACTAGGCGAGGGAACTGGGCCATCGTGTACGGGATGTAGGATTGTACCTCGTAGCCGGGGGGAGGTGTGATGCGGGTGGTCTGGTGATGGGGGTTGGCTACGCTGAAGAGGCGATACACCGGAGGAGGGGTGCCATCGTCCTCGTCATCTTGTTGCGCTAGGACAGCTGGGGGAGGTTGTGTTCCTTGTTGTGGTTGGTTGTCGGCAGGCTGCGCTGGCGTTCCCTGGGCGGGTTGGGGGGCCGGAGCTAATGATTGTTCGGGGTGAGGGGTTGTTCTTCTCCTGGGTGCGTTACGGAGTTTTATCTCACCTGGACCTGGCGCGTCTTCATCCATATGGGTACTCTCCGTTGAGACCGTCGCGTCCGACATATCTGCGTCTTGGTCTAGTTCGCTAGGCACTTCGATTTGGGTTTTGGACGAGGAGGGGTTGCTCGGGTCTCTATTCGCGTCTCGTTCTTTCTTCTTCTTCCTCTTCTGGGACCCGTTGAGTCTCTTCCTCTTGTCGCCTGTAGTAGGGCTTTGTGGGCTGTCCGCCGTTTGTGGCAGGGTGCTGAGGGTGTCTTCTCGACGTTTTCCTTGCGAGATGGTAAGGGTTGTTGGGTTGGGCATTGGGTTTGGGGGTCTCTTGACTCCTCATATTTATGGGTGTCTGGATTCGTCTTGGTCTGCCTCGTTGTGGCGTGCTCGTTGGCAGTGTGTGCCTATCGATAGGTTTTATCGTGGACTATCGAGGAAAACAGCTCGTAGAATACTCTTTGGCTCGTGGGAGAGGTTTTGACGGTAGTGGTAGTCGAAGCCCACCATTTTGGCTTTGTTGGTGGGCATGTGCCACCCTAAGTCAGGGTGGCACCGTTGCTCCTCGCCGTTTCCCACAGCGGGCAACCTGTTACCAGGGGTTGAACTCTCGCTGTATAAAGTCGAGAGACGTCCTTATTTGTTTCCTCGTCGTTGTCGACGAGTACTTATCCTCTTGCGCCACGAAAAGGCTAGGACGCACGCCACCACATGGTGGTTACAGTGCAAGAGGTATAATATAGATACTTGATCTTTCGAGAACACGCTGCCAGTGTGTCCTCGATGTAGGTATTACACTGAGAATCAATGTTAACTAAGGCGGACACAAAGGGGAGATGCACGCACAACGGTTGTAACCCAAGCATACTCGATGGCGTCGCAGGAACGAGCACATTGGGCCCATGAACCCGTACTCCCTCTGAAGGAGCGGATGGGGCGAATAGTCGAGAAAGGTAGGGGAGTATTCCCACCAAGGGATAAAGAAAGATGCTCGAGCAAAGAAACACCTTCCAGTTTACTGAGGAAAGCACGGTCGCACTCAAGGACTCGCAAATTAGGCAACAAAATGCCAGGGAATGTGGATACCAGGGGCTCCTTGCTGTAAGAAATGGGTCCCAACTTGAGGTATTCAAGCAAAGGTTGGGACCGAATAAAGTTGTAGGCTGTCTCATCCCATAGGTTCGGGAGAGTGAGATGGGTTAGTCGCACGCCAGGCGGAATGAACTCGATGCTGGGGCTTTGACGAAAGCTCGCAAAGATGCATAAGCGTCGCAGACCGTTCGCCAGACTGAGTATAGACTGGAAAGATTCCCAATCGGAGTCACTGTGACCTATGCGGCCATGGGAGATGAGGCTTGTGATATGGGCGCCGAGGGACGGATTCCGAGTCAAGGATTCATGCAGGACGTTGAACCGTTCTGGGACTACGGTGGTCAGAAAAGGGAAATTCGGTCCTGCAGTATAGGATCTGTCTGAAAACGCGGCGGATATTGATTCATAGAGGATAGGGATCGTGAGCCCATAGAACCTCCTACAAACTCGCAGGAGTGGCAGCAGGTGGTTACGATCTGGGTTCGCCAGTGGCTTGATCATCATTTCCAGGATCTCATCTGGGATAGTCAACGCTATTTTGTTTCAGAGCTATAAGAATCAATGTACCTAGGACCAGACTCACTCATGTGAAAAAGCCACGGTCGCAGGTAAAACGGTGATGTGATAGGATGATGAGGGAGAGAATAGAATCCACGATCAGCAAAAGTTTGTGGTAGACAATGGTACTGACTGTGGGAAATCTACTTCCCACGGTTACTGATCAGCCCAGTCAAGCTTTCATGGTTGGTCTGAACTCGGGCCATCCTGCAGGTCGACTCTGTTGCACGAGTAAGTCTTCATGCCGCTTCACTCTCTGCGACAGAATGTAAGGTCAATGAAACTGACGGCCTCAGTGCTAAATATCCCAGACGAAATCATCGAACTGATCATCAAGCCAATCGGGGATCCGGATCGCAATCTCCTGCTACCCCTCCTCCTCGTTTCGAGGCGTTTTTATGAGATCACGGCTCCGCTTCTCTATGAATCAGTATCGGCAGCCTTTCCAAATAGCTCATATCGTCCAAGGCCATATGATACGCCATTGACCACGGTGACGCCAGAATGTTTCACCCGGCTCCACCAATCTATCATCCAGAATCCGCCTCTAGCCACCTATATCTCGACACTCATTTCCCATGGCCGAATCCATCACAGCGACCAAGATTGGGAGTCATTCCGATCCATATCGTCCTCTGCCATCCATCTTCGTCGCTTGCATGTTTGGGCTAGCTTTGATCAGAGCCTCAGTGTCAAACTCCTTCCTCCAAGTGTGAGATTAACCCACCTGTTTCTCAAAAATGCTTGGGACGAGGCTACGTTCGACTTCATCCAATCCCAGCCATCGCTGGAGTACCTTACTCTGGGCGCTATCGCCTACAACATGGAAGAGGCTTCCTCCTCTTTTCGTGGCATTACGCTCCCCAACTTGAAGATCCTTGACTGCGACGCGTATTTCTTCAACAAACTTGAAGCTCCTCCTTTATTGAAACATCTTACACTATCATATGGTGTCCTGGAGCCGCCACAATTTGCTCCCTTCCGTTCGATACAATCTTTCATGGGGTATGCTGATCTATGGCGTCAATGTGCACCGTTCTGCGAGGTGGTCGAGTACGTTTGGGTTCTATCTATGGTGCGTTCGTGATCATCGTGCAGAGGGCACCGGTAGTTGAAACATATCTCACTTTCAGCACGACTCATTTATTGAGGATACCCTCTCAGTCAGCTCGCGACAAATCAAATATCTTTATCACGTACCCATTGATATTGACGATGTGGACTGTTCCGTCCTCTTTGCCGCATTTCCCGACCTTGCTGTCGTTGACCTTGACGGCGCCGAGCTGGGAGGGTTCCGGTACCGTCGTGGATGTCCAGAGGCGGAGGAGATTGATATCGTACGGTTTGACAAGGTGGACTTTCGACATTGGTGCGAACTTGTCGTGGATGTCGTCGAAGAGGAAACTCGCAAGAATGAGAATGGTCGGACTCCTTAACCTCCACCTATACTTATAGTTCAGAGAATTTGCGTAATGAACCTCACAAGCTAGGATTATCCTCACGGAATATGAGTCTCGACATATGAGCAGGAAGATATACTCTATTCTAAACGCTCACCCTTCCAAATGACCATTCAAGCTTTGTTGCCGTCCATGGCTTCAAACAAGTGCGCCATAATTCCTCCCCATCCCTGGTACTGTGAAGCCCTCTGTGGTAATGCTGACTGTGAGGGTCGCTGTTGCTTTCGCACAATCACAATGGCTCCCCAGGCCTTGAAGCTTGTTGAACGTTTAACAGCGGAACGAAGGCTAACTGCCATAGATTCGCGGTCCTTGGTAACTCGCCTAACCAATGGCTCAAAACGAGTTTGCTCCTGTGTTTCAGCAAAAGAGCGCGCAACTAACCGAACGATTATTGAGTATAGGCTTAATCGTTGCTTGATCCAACGGCGAGGACATGAGGTCGCGTCCGACATGCACTCTATTTTGAGACTTGACGGATTAACACTACTGAGAAGAATTGAGATGCTATATCCTTGGACCCTAAAATGAGTCAAGACAAAGTCAAAATCGCACAACCTAGAATATTAACGGTAAGTAGAGCCCTCACAAACGAACCCCGAAAAACGAACCACATCGCCGCTGAACATATTCACCCGAGTCTGTTCTTACGCGTTGCTTCCTCAACAGCATCCTCGACGAGCTCGTGCCAATTCCTAAATTCGTACTCGTCAAAATCGAGGTTATAGATCTTCTCTGGCTCCGGGACGCCGCGAATATACCGAAAACAGCCGAAATCGTTGCGGTCAAAATCAATGACAACGAGATCGGGAAAGGTTTTGAAAAGGACGTCGCAGTGGGGATCATTTTCCAAGTCATTGTCAATGTAATATAAGTATTTGATTTTCTGGGAGCATGCCGCCAGGGTGTCTTCTATGTAACTGTTACACTGCGATTCGATAAGCATCGGAGAAGGGGACGACCAAAAGCAAGGGAGATGTACACACCACGGTTGTGACATAAACATACTCGATGACGCCGCAGGAACGGGAAAAATGGCGCCATGAGTGATCATCACCTTTGAAGGACCGAATGGCCCTAACCGCGAGGGGGTTTGGGGTAGGTCCACCAAGCGATGAAGATAGGTGTTCTAGCAAAGAAGGACCTTCAAGCTTGCCGAGGAAAGTATAGTCGCACTTAAGGACTCGCAAGTTTGGAAGTCTCATTCCAGAAAACGTGGATGCGAATGCTTCTTGTCCGTATGCAATAGGTCCAAGCCGCAGGTATTCAAGGGATGTCTGGGAGCGAATGAACTCGTATGTATTCTTGTCCCATGGGGTTGGATGAGTGAGGTGGGTCAGCCGTACTAGCTCGAACAAGCTCGATGCTGGGGCTCCGAGGAAAGCTCGGGAAGATGGATAAGCGTCGGAGACCAGTTACGGAGGCGAGCACCAACTGGAAAGACTTCCAATCGGAGTCGGTGTGAGCTTTACCGCCATTGGAGATGATCGTTTTGATATAGGCAGCGAGGTACGGCTTGCTTGTCAAGGATTGGTGCAAGACGTTGAAACGTTCTGGGACAACT
Source organism: Pleurotus djamor (assembly GCA_029747585.1). NCBI lineage: Eukaryota > Fungi > Basidiomycota > Agaricomycetes > Agaricales > Pleurotaceae > Pleurotus > Pleurotus djamor. Next base: position 43,024 of record JAPEVF010000289.1, on the reverse strand, counting down.
GTGGTCAAGGATGGGTAAGTCGGTCCTGCGGTGAAGTATTTATTTGAAGGCGCGGCGGTTATTAACTCATAGAGGATGGGAATCGCTATACCATAGAACCTCTTACAAACAAGGAGGAGTGGCTGCAGGAGGTTACGATCTGGATTCGCCAGTGGCTTGATCATCATTTCGATGAGTTCGTCTGGGATATTTGACACTTTGGAAAGATAGTAGATGATTCAAGCAGCAAACCAGGGCGAAAAAAGTTTTAACTGACTTCTTGGTGGGAAGCGTCGTTTTGATCGTCAAGAAAGTGATACTTAATGACCGTGTGATCAGTCAACAAATATTCGTGGAAGCATCAGAGTGACCCCAGTCATGCCTCACGTGGGTGTGACACAGCGTGTCTTCTGTGACTCCTCCCTTTGAACATGACCACCACAGGCCCTTTGAACCACCTTAAACCATCCCACTATCATGTCTTCGCCGAAATATCCAAAAGTTGACGGTAGGCTCAGATGCTGCTCCCATTTGGTCGTGCAATAACCTACTTTGGTGACAGGGTATCAATTGATTGAGCGCATCGGCGGCGGGGGCTTTGCTACGTGCGTTTTCCCCTCTTGATATCATCGAGGATGCTGACTTAGCTTGAAACCTACTCTAGCGTATATCGTGCAGTTAACATAGCGTCCCACCGCGTTGCTGCTTGCAAGCACATTCTTTTGACTTCGTCTACGACAGAAAAGGAGCGCAAAACTATCGACAAGGAAATGCGAGTCCACATGGCTTTGAAGCACCGGAATGTTTTGGAATTCTTGAACGCTGTGGTCGTGGAACTGAAGTACGCGAAGCAATATGTTCCGGGGATCTATATGTTGATGGAACTCGCGGCTGGTGGGGATCTGTTCGACAAGATTGCGCCGGATGTGGGAGTGGAAGACGATGTGGCGCATTTCTACTTTTTGCAGCTAGTTGCTGGGATGGTGGGTGGGCTTGTCAGAACCTTGTCTTTGTTCTTGCCTTTCTCACCATTGCCTACAGGACTACATTCACTCGCAAGGCGTGTGCCATCGCGATCTCAAGCCTGAAAACCTGCTGTTAGACGCTGCGGGTACACTGAAAATATCAGACTTCGGGCTCGCCGCGGTCTATAAGCTTAAAGAAACGGGGCGGACGAGGAGGCTAACCGAACGTTGTGGAAGTCTACCATATGTTGCCCCGGAGGTGCGTAAACATCCTTGTTCTTTATGATTGCCACTGATTAGCGCTCAGCTCAACTCGAATGACCCATATGATGCCGAACCTGTGGACGTGTGGGGAATCGGGGTCATCCTCTTCACGATGCTTTGCGGCAGTACGCGTCGCTCCTCATCCTTCATGAAGACGTCCAAACTAACACAGTTGATATACAGACACGCCATGGGACGAACCAAGCCTTCAAAGTCCCGAATTCGTGAGCTACGTCAATGGGGAGATCTTCAAGTACGCTCCTTGGAATCGGTTGGGTACCAGTGTCTTATGTAGGTACCCCTGTGATTCACCGTTGATATACGTCTCATGAATTTTGCATCTAGCCCTAATTCGGGGGATGTTGACTGTCAACCCAGAAAAGCGGATGACCATGCAAGAAATTTGGGCTCATCCGTGGTTTGTCAGGTGCGTTTCTTTTCTGCCGTGTTCACGCACTTGACCTTAACCCCCACACAGGCCCAGTCAACTGGAGAAACACGGCGTCGCTGCGCTGGCCGATAAGCTCACCGAAGCTCTGCGGCTCAACGGTGACCTAGGTTTTGCAGCCCCGGACTTGGATGCGAAGACTGCCTCACGAGAGGAAGAGTATGTTTTCCCATTGTTCTTCCCTTAGCTGCATCTCACCTTCTCATCATTCCTAGCCATTCTATGGATGACGATGGGGACACGATAATGCAAAACGATTCGTGCAAGTCTCAGTTCACGCAGTCCCTAATGCTTTTCGTAAGTTTCTTCCCTTTCTTTTCCGCTGCAGGAACTTCATCTCATTAATGTTCCCAGTCACAAACTCAAACTGGGCAACGCTATACGCCGCATTTGACCCGATTCTACGCTACGCTCGGCCCCACACTTCTCTATCCGATAATAAAAGAGTCGCTCCAGGCAATGAATGTGAAATGCAAAGATTCACCTCAGCCGGAGCCGAAGCCTGGAGAAACGCAGAAGTATCGCCTGCGCATTGGCGGCTTCGATGCGCGGAAGGTCGCGTTCAAAGGTTGGGTAGATGTTGAGATCTTTGAGCACAATGGGTCCCAGTATACCTTCTGCTTGATGCAGCGCGATGAGGTAGCCTTTTTATCCACTCTTACCGAAGCTGTTGGTGCTCATCGCTTGGCGTTTAGGGAAATCCGATTTCGTGGAGGCAGCTGTGGAAAGCACTGATTCTCTCCGAAGATATGGAACCTCATGTTCTGCGGAAGAAGAAATGCTGAGGCTGGTTTCTTGTGTCGTTCTCCGGACTCCTTATATCTTCATCGTCCCATCTTGCTTCTACATTCTGTCCATCTGTATTATCATCATCGTTTTGTGTTTTTTGCGTAATGTTCCTATTGTGCCTATGATTCCTGCGCCGCTCTCGACATCATCGAACCTACGCTCATTCAGTTGCTTAACAGGGCCTAAAGATGAAGCCTGCTCCGTGTTGCTGTGCACCCGTACTTGGCTGAGTTACGTCGCAGTGTGTCTTCCATCGCCCATAAGCATGATTTACTTTCGTATTTTTCTTCTCGCTGACTGTATAGATGATAGCAACGCGTTTTGCTACGACGGTCATTGAGGGTACAGGCTTTTCATGCTGCGTCGCTACTACTTCGCTTCCTTTCGTACGCCCACTCATATAAGTATCCCTCAGTAGCTCAACACCCCATCAAGCCCACGGCTCCAGGCGGTCGCCCTCGATGTCCCAGCTCGCCTCCGCGCCATTTGATAGCCCATGTGCTGACCTTGTCCTTTGTTCCTCTGATCAAGTCGAGTTCCCAACCTCCGGTCTCAAGGAAAAGGCAATCAGGACCACCACCCATCCCCTTCGGAGAAGACTCTACAACTCTTGACCACCTCCTTCGGTTCTGCTATCCGGAGTGGTTCGCAATCCCAATTCGCGAGCTTGACGTCCTCATGAAGGTAGTGACGGCAGCCGACAAATATCATTTCGATCGACTCGTACAACACTTACAGAGCACTTATCTTCAACTGGGTCAAAATAAGATACAGGACCAACCACTTGAGGTCTTTGTCTTAGCATGCCGTCTTAAATGGGGCGATGTTGCACGGGCATCAGCCAGGGCAACCCTTTTCCTGTCCTTCGATGAGGTCATCCATCAAGCTGCGTCTGCCGACGCCTTTAATTTTGGATTTGAATATTCAAAACTACTCGAATATTATTCAAAATGCCGGAAGGCCACTGAAGACAATACCTTCTTTCGTGCCAAAGAAGCTGCCCACTTTTACACTGCCCGGGCAGGTATTCAAGTCAAAGGCCCGCTCCGGGTCGTTCAAGATGCTAGCTTGGAGATGGAATCGCGCTGGACCACGAAAGTTCGAGGTTCAGTGCAACGTTCCCAACAGTGCAATCACTGCCAACATGGATGGTTGTCATCGCAAGTGGAAAAGGACCCAGAGGATGTATTGGTCGAACTCAAAAATATACTCAGCTTTCCGCAACGACTTGGAAAGTCTGTGGATTCATTGATCGAAAAGGTGCCCCGTTTCACCCTCACTTCATCGATGCGACTGAGAGCGTGCAGATTGAGATCGGTCTTCTCTTCTAGACGATGGAAGTTTGAGACGAGAAGAATGCCATCAGGGTATACATAGCATGTCAATGTTTGGCGTTAGAATCCCGACAGCCGAGAGTAGAGCTCCATCTCCCAAACAAACAGGGTCTTTTATCTATTGCTGCAATCTCAGAAAACTTCGTCGCGAAAGAACATTACCAGGTGAGGTCGGGATACCTAGGGGCATACCCTAAAACTCGGCACTTGCCGTCGCGGGGCAGAGGAAGGACGGGGAGAGTCCACAGCCCCGATCAAGCTTTGGCTGAACTTGTCCTCCGCAAATTTTTGTCTTTATATCTCACCCTTGCACCCTTGAAGTCTGGCTTGCACCAGACGTCGTGAAGTTGTCGCCTTGATCCATTGTCCAACGTCCAACGCTCATACGCAGATTAGATTCGAGATCATTACGCTCGATACCCAGCGGGAAACCTTGCGTTTGGCACAGTCACGCTAACATTTCGGCGCGAGCGTTCATCGCGAGTTCATCGACATCACGGCCCTCATCATTACCAAGGCGTCAGCTGATGGAGCCATAGAATTTGCACCAGCTTGTAATGATGTTCCCATGGTCGCCTCATAAAGATGGCATTCCATGTTTTGAAGAACGAAGCATCATCACTCGTAGCCATTCTTCCCCCTCAAAGCTCAAGCCACAAGCCCTTACCCAATTCAATGGCCTATCGTTCAATCGTTCTCCTTGGATTCGATTTGTAAGTCCTTCACTGCTAAAGTGACCAACCAGCCACCACAACGCGGTCTCCCGACGTTCCAAGGTACTCACTCAAGGTGATTTCGACCGTCCAGACTCCGCAGCAATTGAAAAGGCCTCAGACTCTTTCCTTTCAGCGCTATTGGATGGCGACTTCGTCCCTCTGGGTGTACGATTACTGGCTCACCTTGTCATCAGAGGTGAGTTCAATGAACGTCGGAATGGTACAAGTATCAAGGAAACTACCTACCCTCCTTCAACGGGAAGATCGACTATATTTGGACTTCGCAAGCCAAATCATACGGTGAGAACACCCATCATCATCAATAAGTTTCCCCAGATTAACAGCTCTTGTCAAGGCTTCTGGCTATTCATCACAGTGCGTAATACAGCACCCACTGATTCACTTTGGATTTTTAAATCAACCGTTGCTCCCATAGAACCGCTACTTTCCCTTGGGAACCATAATTACGGCGATCATAGGTTGGTCCGTGCCCTCAGAGTGCTTTGAACTACCCCAATACCTGGGATCTACTCACACATCATCGTAGGTCAGTACACCCCATGGGTAGACACCCAGGTAGGCATTTTAGGTTGTTCCTTTCAGTGCCTTTTCACGGAGTCACCACCCAGATGTACGTCCAATCAAGCTCGAACCCAGTGTCTCGAATACATCCTGAACATCTACTTCTAGATGCTCGAAGTTCGTATTCATGCAAACTCTGTGCACGACGATACTTGCTTCTATGGCGGAAGCCTTTTTGACACTACGGTACGCAACCTCCCTCATTGTAATGGCGATCCTCTCAATGTTATCGAGAGTCTTTGCCCTCCTCAAGCGAAGCACGACTGTTCTGGTGATAGCTGGCTTTGTCATCGCCTGGCAATGGGCCATCGCTATCTACACAATGTCTCAGTCTTCTGAAGGTACAGCAAACCCTGCGTTTCTGTTGTCGCAGGATACGAGCTTCAAGGCGCTCCCCACCCTCCCGGTCGCAGATCCATACCACAGTTGAGCCCATTCGTCACTATCCCGTCACCTGTATTCAAGCTGTGATACAGTCTGTGTTTTCCTCTTTACTTCGACGCCATATGTGTGAGTAACCTACCCAAATGAACCGCACTGACTCGTTCGGACTGATTTCTCCGTTATCTAACCCCAGGACGCCTTGGGTTGTCGCTTTTCTCTTCATTAGCCTTGCCTTCGATGCATGGGCGTTTATTGTCATCCTCGTCATCACAACGAGAGCAACTCGAGGTTCCTCTTTAGGCAGCTTGCTCGGAGTCATCCAACGAGACGGAGTCTTCTATTTTTTTCGTCGTATTCTCCTCGAACCTCGTTTGGCTCATCCTCCTCTTATGCGCTCGGGTGGGGTTTTCGGCTTTTCAGCAGCACGAGGACTCTACTGATGATTCCCTATCTATAGCCCGCACTTGGATACATGCATGACTAGTGCGCTATTCATTTTCATTTTCATATTGATCGACCGTGACCATCGTCAATGCAGTCCCGCAATGATGTGCGTTAATATACCCCCCCGTCAGGAATTCGTTGTTCATGTCACGGTCCGCGTTTTACAGCATCACCTCCATAGTAATCAATCGAATCACGCTAAATTTGAAGGAGGCGGATAGGCAATCTTCAACATGGGTCGAAACTTTCAGTCATCTAGAATTCGGCCATCCCACTAGATCATCCATATCGAGGTAGAAGTTGGCGACATGGATAGATTTTCTGGGTGCATTATTGGTCGCGTCGAGGAAATTTGTCTTCAGGTTTCAGAGTCGTCCTGATAGTTCATAAAGATGTTGAACCGGTTTAAGTCGGCATTTGGGTTGTAGTGTTTGGAACCAGCCTTGAATGCAATGTGCTTTCCTTCATTGTTCATAGCGTTCTGAGCCAATCTCAGTATTGATTGAACAAGTGACCCTATCTAACTAGGAGAAACGCGGTCGCGTGTAAAGAACAATGGGCGACGCGACCCTGGGCGCCTGTGGAATGATCCTCTAAGCTCTATGTCTAAATCGGTCTTCCCCACACTCGACCCAGAACCACAACCATCTCCCGACCTCTTGTCCACTTCGATCTCCAGTAAAGTCCGACCACCCAGGCGCGAAACCCGCCAACCTCTCCCTATTCCCCTCCAACAAACAAGACGCAACTGAAACACAAAATGTCCAATGCATCGAGTGAGTCCATGGCCACATTCCAGTTTCCGAGTATCCTCCATCTAATCGTATTACATCAATGAATCCAGCGTACCCCAGCGAGGATTTAGAGGAAGAAGACTGGCCGTCGAGTGGCAGCTTCGAATTACCGTTTGATTTCGCAACGACCAGCCCAGAGATCGTGGCCGACTACATCTACAAGGAGCAGCGCAGGAGATTAGGTCTCCCAGTCTCCGAGGGCGAAGAATGCAGCTCATCACCAGAGCCAACGGCTGGTCGATTCGACGGATCGAACGGCGAGGGTGGTGTGGGTGAGACCTCCAAATCCAACGGTGCAACCGAGGAGGACAAGTCGGTGCCTGCCAACGTCGACAACAACGATGACGACAGGGAGTACCTGTATTCCTTCATTGACGAGGAACCAGATACGAGCGGCCACGACCTGGATACTCTCCTCGATAGCCACTGTGGGCAAGTGGCGCAAGAACGACAACCCGCGAGCCAAGACCACAGCGACCCATCTAGCGATAGCGCCGACAATGAAAACCGATATGGGTTCCCGGAAATCGACTACTCCGCCGAAGATGAAGAACGTTGGGCACGATACGACGCCGTCATGGATGAGTTTCCGCTGACATCCGACGATGACATCGTTCCCGCTCGACGTGATATCCTTGAGGTCGAAAATGGCGCAGACGATCCCGTTGAAGAAGGCGCGGTTGATAATCATCAAGCGGACGATCCGACTGTTGAGGAGACCTGTTCCGCTCCTACTGGTACTGAGGACAACGACCAAGGTGGGGACTCTGAAGGAGAGGATGAAATAGTCGAGGTTGACTCTCCGCCAACTGAAGAATGTGGGGATGACGACCCAGACTCTGACGATGAAGAGGTGGTCGACGTTGAGCTGGAACCAGACGATGAACCCCCCGAGAAATACCAAGTTATCGGCGTTCCACAAGACGACGGCGAAGTCGTTTACAAAATCGCCTATATCCCCGAGTACGAAAGGAGGGTTACGACTTCGGTGGACAAGCGCGCCCAATGGAAAGAACGATTGGCCGTTGCTGTCCAAAACGACGCTTGGTGGTTACCAGGAGGTAGCATGGCACGAGTTCTTGGGCGTGAAGTCAACCACGGCGGGGGTGACGAGGTTGATGGTGCTTACGCTGAGCTACTGTACTCTGGGGTTGAGCCCGAAAATGAGGCTGATGAAGAATTCACGGAGCTTCTGAGAAAAATGCAGAGACGGCGCGAGATGGAGGAAAAGTCGGAGGAGCAGGGGAAACGGCTCAAAGAGAGCATCATGCGTACGGGGCGCACTCAGGTTGAAGAAGTGTCCGATGACTCGGAGTATGACAGCGACGAAGATGAAGATGGACCATGGGGGGTATATCCAAACCCGCCCCTTGGTAAGTTTCCCGAATATCAAATAAGCGGTTTGGGAGGCTGATCAGACGTTTGCACAGACGCAGGTGAACCGTGTACGAAGCCAGAAGCTGCACCTGAGAAAGCTTGGAGTTTTTTCAGTGCTGAAAAACTCCAAGCTCAAGCGAAGAGAGCTGAAGAGGCGGCGGCGAAAGAAAGGGAAGCTGAAGAGTTTTTGAAGGCGTTCACATCGGCTTTGGAGGAGCCTACTGACGACGAGGATGGAGAAGGGGCAACCAACGCAACGAAAGAAGAGACATCCGTTCATCCCGTCCCCACACCACCGAGTTCCGAGTCTGGGTCTGATGATGAGGAACCAAGGCCCAAAACCGCTGTGGCCAAGTCCAAGAAACGAAACGCACTCGAGGCTTTCCAGGTTGTTGGAGGTCCATCAGAAGCAGATGATCCGGACAGCGAAGACGACGATGTCTTGATGTATCGTCGAAGGGCCAAAATCGCGAGAGGTATTCAAGGGGCAAGAGCGGTCAGCGAGCAACCAATGGGCACGGCTCCTTGGACAACTTCCGCCTCCTCGGCTACTGACAAATCCGACAAAGATATTGGCTCTGGTTACGCGACCGAAACCACGACCAAGGATGTTTCCTCAATGCCTGCTAACCGCGAAGCCGAAACCGAGAACATTTCCCCTTCCGCTTCCAGTTCACCAGCCGTCATCCAAACACCACCACGTCGTACTAAGGCCTTGCCCACACCCAGACGACCGACAAAGCTGACGCGAGCGATGAGCCTAGATGCTAATACGTTTGGGTCATAGCTCCGATAAGTTATTGAGTCTACGGGGTGAAGAAATCTTTAAGCACCTGACAACAGATATTTTCCATTCACGATTTGCATATCTTTCTTGACGCGTTATTTTGCTGAGCATGCTTGTATTATATGATCTAGGACACAATTAATGATTGTAAAAACCAAGGGTGGGTTGGCACTCACATTAGGGCAACTTTAAGGACGCTATCCATGGTTTGAAATTGAATCACGGTCAGGTAAGAATCGATGATTTAGCCTCCGCTTCTATTCCTAGGTGAGGACCCGGCCATTCTAGTTGGTTCGAATATCGCGGTGAGGGCGTAGGCCGACGACCTGAGGATGGGCGACATGGTGGGGCGAAACGGTGGGATGTTACTAGACCCCTGTCTCCTTATATACCTCTTGATGATGGCCCGTGCGCAGGAACAACAATCTTTCTGAGGACCAGGACCAGCATGAACTCCAAGCACTCAGCCCATCCTCAATGATGCGAGTCACCATGCGTGGTATACTGCTTTCTTACTGTTTTTTAACAAAATTGATGTCTTCATTACTTATAGATATCAGAGATGCTGTACACTCGGACGAATTCAGGTAGCTGCCCGAGCCTGAGCTTCTTCCCCAGCATGGGTCTCATTGTATGATGGGGGCTATGTGGGAGTTGATAGTGATGTCGACGAGCGTCGTATCGCTGTATAAATATCGGCATATGGGCGTCTTGATTGATTGATCCTGTCTACTCGTTACCACATCATGGACCCTCTCTCCATTGCGGCGACGATCGTTTCGCTCGTCGAAACTGCGCTGAAAATCAAAGCCTCTGTTGACAAGGTAAGTGTGCTCTCTTTCTCCCGGAAGATACATCTAATGTGGGTAGGTTTCCCAAGTTCGTGAACGAGCGAAAGAACTGGCGCAGGATGTCTTGGACATCTTGGTCTCTCTTGCGCAGTTTTATGAAGCGAACAAGGAGTCGTTGCTGAATGATACTACCGTAGGAGCGGTTGACCTGGCTCTGGACGGTCTCAAGCGGTATGACCTCCGTCTGAGACTCTGAGTGATCATTCCCGGTGCTGAAAACTTGACTTCTCAGTGACCTCCTTCGTATACTCAGGCGATGCCAACATATCGAAAATCACTCCTTTGGATGGGGACGACTGAAGAAGCTTACCAGGGGATTCCACGCGTGGATAAATTCTGATGCGCTTGAGTCGGAGCTCTTGCGTATGAGGGAAACAATTCAGTTATCCCTCCTCCGTGTCAACGTAAGCGGTTTGTCTCTCTCTCTCTCTGAGGAAGACTTCTCATACCAATGTAGCTCCTGATTTCCGCTGGCAACGCAATAACTACCCTGAGGATGGAACAAGCCCTCCTTGTTCAACCATCTACTTCCCGGTGCCAACTCAAGCAAATTGACCGCGTGTTCGCTCAAGGGATGCAGGACGAACTACTCACAGGCTGTAGGTTCTTGTTTCCGGTGAGCACTTGGAGGTTGTCTTCAAATTTGACTCCGGACCGTTCTCTAATTTCGAGTTGATTGTAGCTTGCGTCGCAACCAATTTGTGATGTCGACGTCCAATACATTCGCTCAAAAGCTGGAAATATCATCACCCTCCTCCAAGAAAGCCCTTCTTCGTTAGCTATCCACCCGAGCTATACCGCTTCCGACGACGAACTGGGTTATAATTATATCGCCATACCAGACGTACCTTGCGAACTGCGACTCAGTACCATCCTTCTCCACTTGACAGAATCCTGGGACACTCTGTCTACCGGTCGCTGGGACTTCGGTGTGCGGAACCCAATGGACGATATGCTTGATTTAGCATCGTCGTTGCTCAACTTCGGGTGCTCCGACTTGGCCCAGTCGCTATATGACACTATCGATGACATCATCCGTGGCAACCTCAACTCTCCCGATACCTCCCATTCACACAAGAGCGCCCTCCACACCCGCCTTCAACATACCCTCCAAGGGAAAACCCGCGCCAAGGCCTCGCTCTTAGGTTCAGGGGATCTCCCTGATCCCTCCTGCGAGGCGGAAATCCTAGGATATTCAAAGGAGGCGTCCAAAATCTGTCGCGCACGATTAGAATACTCGCAGTCTGCTCGCTCATCATTTCTCCAGCGCTTGGAGCTCGTATTGGCCTTGCAAGACACTCTGTATTTTGATTACCTCCACGGACGGTTCGACCAATGTGTGTCGACTTGTATGGACACATTAGACATTCTTCATGCATCTTTTCGGACATATCAAGACGATATCCTATGTTACGCCTATGGTATGCAAGTCTACGCGCTCACTCTATTCAAGTTGGCCTCAGCCCAGGAGCTGTCCGGGGACTACACCCGCGCGTACTATGTCGGGCGTGACTGCATTGCTACGATCCAGACGCTATCCCACCTGCCTTTCGAAGCGCCTAGGTGTTTTAACTTCTTCGCTCAAGAACAATCAACGTTGGAAAAGGGATTTTGCTCGTTGGTTAGCATCGTTCGAGGGCCGAACTTAGCCCGTACAGACGAGACTGACGAGGTTGTTTATTCTGGCGAAGCATTGTAAAGTAGGGACATCTCAGGGGCCACGTCGTAATTAGAGTATATTTTCACTCTTCAACTGTAGTTACAATTTCAAAACGCGGACTCGCGGGGGCGCTATCCGTACAGACACAGATCTAGTCACTCGCCATGCCAAATTCCATATCAGATGACGAGGGAGAACAGGTCAGAAGGGCTGATATGCGGGGACAGTTCAAAATCAGAGCGCTCTACCGGGGATCCTTCAGGCTTGTGTCTGCGCGGACCAAATTAAACACCAGAAATTGGACACGATTTGGCAATGACTTACTTCTTTATATGATCAACCAGCGATGATGCGCACATTGTTTGTGGACAATGGGCGCAGACAACGGCGGATCTGACAGATGGTCGATTATAAAACTTTAGCTCCGCGATATCATACTTCGCTATGAGAGCTTCATCGGTAACTCGAGACCATTTCCACTCAACATGGGTGTCATAACCTCGGATCGAGAGATCAAGGTATGGGATGGGTACACAATAGTCAATCCTGCGGAAGGATCATTATAGAGTACCGAGTCAACTCACTGCTTTCCTCCAACGCATTACTCGACTTTCGGGAGGAGAGTCGCTGAAACCTTGTGTTATAACGGGTTTCCCCTCTAACCAAAGCTTCAGAGAGTCCAAATCCGCCCTCGTTGCAGTCTTGGGATCGCACCCACAAGCATGTACAACTGCCATTGAACCCTCTGGGGGCAGCAAGGACAACCGGAAGGACAACCGGTGGTATACCGAAGTTACCCATGAGGCACATATGCAAAAAGCCAGGGTAGATCTTGTCATGGTCAGGCAGACCATAGCCTGGGATAAAGCGATCGCAACCATGCAAAAGCATATGAGGATATCCAATGAGCTCATTGCAAAGACTGCACCGAAAATTTGTGATAGCGAGATCAAGTATTCTCTCATCAGGCGGCGTTTCTGCTTGCATCTGCCTGCCGTTGTTGACTATCTCCAGCACATAGGGCTTGCCATTCTTGAGGGTAGTGGGGCATATTCGCAACGACGTCGTCAAAGTGAGAAGTATAGTAAACGACATTGGTCAGATCTTCTTCAATCTTCTGTCGCCTTGATGAGAAACTCTCCAGGAAGTAGATGTCAGGGGGCGATGGTAAGATCGCGCGGAAGGACTGGGAGGAGATGTAATAATGGATACTGTTCGAAAAGAACTGCCGTCATTGCACCGTTGTCGATATCCGTTCCATCTTAAGTTTATTGTCTCGGAAGGTTTCCAAATGTGATATGACTCTTCGCTTTATCTTCATCCACGCTAAAGGCGAGGAACTTAGTGGAGCAGGGGTGAGAATCATTCGGTAATGTGACCTACATCGATGGGTTAATGACTGCAATGTCCTGACTCCCGGTACTTGACCGATCGCCTTTGGAAATTAACGATACCCTACGCTTCGAAGCGCGCTGAGCGTAGAATTTCTAATTTATCTGTGCGTTCCCTTTTTTTCTTCAGGTCCCACCGTTCGAGCAAGCCCTCGAGCTGAGTCGACCGCCGTCAGTATGGGGATCAATGAAGCAGGGACAATCTATTGCACACCTCAGCCATGTCTTCGAAGCGCTTGAGGCGCTGGGTAATATACGATTTCCGCTCAGCGTCATTGCGAAGAACTTTGGCATAATCGACCTTGAATTCCTCAAGGTCGGCTAACAGCCACATTGGGGCGTAATAATAAAACTCTGAGGAGAGACTTCAGGATAGGTCAAAGAGGAGCATGATTTTACGGACCTGAATCATACATAAAATATTCATAAGCGACCTTGGAAGTGGTATACGAATCGGGAGATATTTCGAGTTGGCTTAGGTCACGTTCCACATCGTCATCGTCGTATGGTGCAAAGCATACTCTGGTACAGGCAGTAGAGGCGGGGCAGGACAGATATGGGGATGACCCATACCTTGTTAGAGCGCATGACCTACAGTATCTGACAAGGTGGGCTGCAAATGTATGAAATGGTTGAAGACACAGGCAGTCCTGTAGACATATTTAGGATCAGAAGGCGATATAACCATGGACGGCGTACGTAGCAATGATTGCTGAAGAGAAAGTTCGTCCACGCGGGCTCAGACACGTCGCCGGGTTTCTCCGGTACATCGGGTACGTTTGCGAACGCGTTCTTCCACAAGGAAATGGCCGTCGAGCGGTTCATTAGCACAGCACGGAAGGCCTTAGTCGTACGTGCCAAACGGAGGATATCCAAGGGATCAAGAAATGCAAATATCTGGATGAAAGTAGGTCATCAAGGCTTCAAATCCCGTAGACACCGAAGCGAGCTGCTCACCTCAAGCAGTATGTCAAATGGCATCTGAGGAAGGTTCCTCAACTTCCCTTTCCTGCGCTGAGCTACCGATTTCGCGGATTGATTGTTGGGTTTGCGACGTTTCGCCGGTCTTGGTGTGTTGCTTTTATCTTCTTTCAAGTCGTCGTTGTCAGACTTGGCTCTGGTATGGCTTTCAGAGACAGAGTTCTCCCTAGCTCGTTTGATCCTGGCGGAACGGCGAACGGTTGACATGGTGGTTCAGAGAAGTTTGAGACTCCGAAATAGGACAACGCGTCTCAGGCTACCGCACACGTGAGCTCAGGGGTTCCCTCCAAAGCAACTAACCTGGCCAAAACAACCCCCAGATGCTACTCAAATCAAGTCACACGTAGGGTACAAAGACTGGCTATTTTATAGAAGGGTCATGTTTAACTGAAACAATTGGGCAGGCCTCGGTTACTGTGAATACGACGTTGATGGGATTTTTGGGAAACCACTGGGTAAACCATGGTACGTCGGACGTAGGGTCTATGGTTGCGAGCTACGAGTCTGATGAGTAAGGCTCAAGTACCCAGCATTCCAGCACTTACTTATGAGCTACCTCTTGCGCTTGCCTCCACATACAAGGACAAGTGAGAGAGAAGAAAGGAGAACGAACCCAAAGAAATGTGAATTGTGGGATGAACTTCGGGATCGAGAACGAGTTCTAGCAACACCTCCTCCGCCTCCACCTCCGCCACCACCTCCACCTCCACTATCAGAGTCCTCAATATTGGTGGCGATGGTAGAATATCTAACTACGTTTAGCAAAGGGCAACGTGCAGAGTTCCAGTGGGATCACTCACGTTAAGGCATCAAATGCGACGTAGGGGGCGCCACTGGCTACACTCAGTATGAGAGTGTGATCACCATCTGGTAATCCGGCATGTCCCCACACGATGACGTCGGACGGCGCAGACGTATTTGTTGTGTTGCCGGCCGCACTGAGAAGGGACGCGGACAGGTCTACAGTAGCTGTCGGATCCATATCTAGGTCGATGTTTATCTTGGTATTGTAAAACATCCCCGGAGCGCCCGCATATCGGGGAACATGGAGATAAGCAGCTACACCTGGATATCTCATTATAAGTCCAAGGGCACGCGTTGTGAAGAGCGACGACGAACCTCTGAACACCAACTCGAAGCGAGCATCAGAGTCGTTAGTCCAGAAATGTGGCCCGCTGAACCCAGAGTCCGATGGTGAATTCACGAACATCCAATTCCCAGACATGTTGAACGATTTAAGCCCGACCAGCCACGCGTCTGAGGAGTCACTTCCTGTGAGCGGAGGTTCTACTAAGCTTGGAGTTGGTGTTGTGTACGGTGAATCCAAGCCGTTGGTTGGGGGTGCAGGAGCGCTGATACTACTTGGAAGGGATTGTGAAGCGTCGTTTAGCGTTGGTGAGCTGGGAAAGGTTAAATCAAGGATTAACGGGGTCCCGATGGTCATATTGTGAACGAGAATTGGGTTCAGAGTAGGAACCACTGTAGCAACTCCTAGTTCCACGGCGGGCGATCCAGTGGATGGACTCCGTGCATCCTCTTCCTGCCGACCATTAACGAGGGTGTCGATGCTGGAAGGGAATACAGCGAGAGCAGGCATTGCAAGGGAGATGCAACAAGTTGATTGGCCGTGATGAGGGACGAAATTGCTTTCCACCGCTCATATATACGCCAGGACGAAGACCACATACGCCGCTTGGCATAGATCCAGAATACATCCGTCCGCAAGAGAGAAATGCCACGCGCGCAGAGGGAAGTGAACAGGGAGGGAAGTAACAGCCAGCTATGCTGTTCATGATAGCGATATTGTAGCGATATGCTGTTCCCTCTTCCCACGAGATATGATGTATGAACGTCAATCTTCTCCCACAATCCTGTTTCCCGATAAGCAGGCGAAGATCCATCGATCCTTCAGGAATGCTGAAGTTCAGAAAATGAACCGAAAATAGATTCCTTCCATCTAATGATCGCGTCACACCCACACCGTCGGCTGGTTGTTCTAGAGTACTTACGGTGGTTGACGCGTGATGAGGTAGAGCTTTTGTATCGTCCACAGAAGATGATTGTTCGAGCATCAGCATAGTATGATAGTGCTGTATGGAATCTAAATTCTCAAAGGGGCCATCCTGCTCAATCATTGACGACAAACTGATGGCACACCTAGAGTACAATCCTACTCCATTCCACCATGTCAAAGACATCGCTCATGGGACATGTGGGAGTCATGTCTGCGTAGTGCATGAGTGCGCGCTTGAGCTGTAGGCTTTTATGAAGTTAGAATCAAGGACACCCTCCTGCGACCAACGCGGAGAACACTGAGGATATTCTCAATGTGTCAATGCCAAGTTACCCGAAATCAATCAGGGACCAGAGCGATGAACGTGGAAAGTCAAGATATCTGGCTTGAGTGAGATCAGTACGGTACGAGGAGCGACGATAAATCCCCAAGGGAAAACGGAGGGGGAGCTGTTGTGGAACGAAACGTGAAACACAGACCGCTTCCCGATAGGTAACAGGGACCCTCCTGAATCTCCTGTTCTCGAAGTTTGCTCGAAGTACTATGTACACGAATACTTTGGCGAGCCCGTGTCTTGCATCAGATAAGCCTCTGTTACTCTGATGGTGTAGCCTCAAAGCTGTTCGATGTCTGAGCTTCGACGTTCAAGCGGAGAGGTTGCCTGGAACGATGTGAGTTTCCACAATCCCCTTGACATAAACAGGAGACTCTCCTGACGAAGGTTCAACGCTGCTAAACCACCACCACGGAAAGGCCCCTCCTTCCCTCACAAAAACTCTCTAACACATAAATCAGTCTTTCAGTTCGCCCCGGGGCCTACTTCGAAAAGGCCTCAGACTCAGCGATCTGGACCTTCCCCATCTTGCATGCGTTCAATGGAACCAGAGATCACATCACTAGAATGGCATCACTACGTAGCTGCAAGAATCGAAGGACATTCCGCAAGTTCTGAGCACACCAACTTCACGATGCCAATTGGCGCACCCTGAGGTAGCGCATGAAGCCAAAACGGTACAGTCCAAGTAAGCCACTGCCACACCCATAGATATCCAAGAGCCCTCCAAAACCACGATTCCCGTATTCCTAACCGCGAAGCCACGGCTATAATACCATCTTCACAGTGAATCCCAACGGCCTGAATGAGGAAGAATCGGATGCTTTGAGACTGCCGATGACCAACAGGCATGAACTCGGCCGAGTGATGGATGATGCCCGACATGATGAAGGCGACGTAGAGTTGAATGTATGATGTGAGGCGTCCTCTCTTGAGACCCAAAATGTGCTTGGTGACGAGATCACCATATACCTTGAAGATCTAGGCGCTGATCTGCATGGTGTTCAAAACGACGAAATTTATGGGGAACATACCCTTCTAAACAAGTGATGCCATGTTCGGCTAGAAAAAAANGAATTTTAGACGGATGTCCCAGCAGATATTCACCTTGTACTCACCCCCAGAACATCCGAACCGTGTACGCGTGGCTCCATGAACCGAATAAAGGCCCCATCGCTGTCAATGCCAGCATCCACGCAGTATGCGGAGAGCTGATATTAATGGATTGATAATAAATGAAGATACCAATATACACCGAGCGATACACCCAAGTGTATCCGAACGATGCAGGACTCGCTAACGGATCCAGGAACACGGAAGGAAATCGCGTTAGGACCGTTCCGATGACGTCCATCAAGATAACATTGATCACGAGGCGCACTAAGAGGTAGGTGGGATGGCGGAGGTGGAAGTGCGTCGGTCGGTTCGCCTGTCCATCAAATATATCGCGGGCTTGTGACGAGCTGTAGTGCCCACTTGAAGCGCGAGAAGAAGGGAAAGGAAATCGCTGGTACTTTTTGACCTGCGATACGTAGTTCGATCAACGGGTTGTTGATCAAGAGGACGTCAGAGGCCGAAAGTACCACTCCGGTGGGTAGACACGCAATGCCGAAGTCATCGTCTGGCTTCCCCGTCATCGTCGAGCGAATGACAAAGGATGCGATCCCGACGACGGCGATGAAGGTTGCGTTTTGGAGGGAGGGGGAGTTGGATGCGACAGCCAGCGCACACAATAGGTACGGCGTCACGACGTACAGAGGGCTGGTTGGAGATCGATCCATGGGGAGTTGGATACTAGGACCTTCGCATTTTATAGCGAGGTCGAAGGAGAAATTCAGGGTAAAATGCGGGACTCTGATAATAGCAGGGGAGTAACGCCAAGTCAGGCGTGATGGGTCGAATGTACTTGGCATGAGGTTCGAGGGAAGGATTTACTAGGAAGGATTGGGGGCTACAGGGTATCGTCTGCAGTCGGAGAGCACAGATACTTAGAAGTCCCAAATGAATATGTGATTCCTAGCATTAGCTTACGTCAAGCTTTGACCTGGAGCTCGGGGAAGGACTGTGTTGGCGCTTCGAGGACCCACCAAGCACCCACAGAAGTGGGATACGCGGCCATTTAAAGAGTCGTCGAACATGAGACCAGAGGTTGCAAGAGACTCTCGAAGAATTCAACGTTGAGTGACACTAATACAAAGGTCAGAAAGCTTGTTCGGTTGACCATCGTCGTCGTACCTGATAATCTCATTGCTTCCGGTTTCTAGAATCCAGATGTCTCCTGTGGCATCCTCACCATTCAATAACTCCAAAGCCGACGTTATCATTCGTTCATCTGATGGCGTCGATTTCCGAGCGTTCAAGGACATACTCTCATTGGCCTCGCCAGTATTCGAAGGCCTGTTCGACATTCCTCAATCTCCCAGCGATACCACGACCGAAGATGTGCCTATTGTACCTTTTGATGAAGACTCAACGCTCCTGGACCCCATGCTACGATACTGTTACCCAGGAAGCGTTCCCGTCATCAGCAAGTTGGAGGATTATGATGCGGTCTTGACAGTTCTGATGAAGTACGAGGTGCGTGGTGCGATACGGCGCGTGGAGAAGTAGTACATGAAGCTGGGGTCGAAGGAAATCAAGAACGCCCCAATGAAGATGTGGATATTGGCCTGTCGGTACGAATGGCCACTGGTTGCGAAGGCTTCTGCGAGGTCTAGCCTAGAGTTTACTGTGGACGAACTGTTGGGACAGGCTGCGGACATCCAGCTCGACCTGAGCGCTACGGACTATGACGAACTCCTGCAGTACCACCGTCGATGTCGACTGGCTTTGAGAAGCTTAGGAAATGCAGAGTTCTATTCTCGCGCTCAAAGCGAGAACAAGAAACTAGACAGCTCCAATGAGCTCTATGCGCTCTGGAAAGAGCTCGGAAAGAATATGATGGGGGCACCGTTGAGGGAGCTTCCGCATATGATGCAAGATAGCATTTCCAAAGCCACGAGCGAGGCGGAGTCCGGAGACCTTGAGGCGCCCAGAAGGGAGCTTGAATTTATAACGGTGTTTGATGAGAAAGCGAGGTGTCTCGTCGATAAGGTGAGCCTCAAGGAACTATGCTGGCACCAATCTGGGACTTACAAGTCACTCATGGCGCATCGACAGCTCCACCTGAGATTATCATTCTGATGGCGTTGGAACCGGAGTCCACCAGCCTCGCATTCGGCACTCTATTAGTGAGATCAAGAGTTACTAGAGCTTCTATTTGTAGCATGTATGATTCACGCACCTTTGACCAAACCATGGAGGCAATCTCCTAGGCCGGAGCCCCTACCAGCCCCTACCAAGCATCCACGTGATTGGTTGATGATGCTGCTCGACGTCTGGAACTCTGGTCGAACTCAGAACTGCTCCCACACGGCTGACGGCTCCCCCAGAACTTGACGAAATGGAGATGTTCCAATGCTAAGGTGCTACCATCAGAACATTCCGAGCTCACGGACCGCACGTCGCGTAAAAATGGTGCGTACCATGCTCGCACCGACTCGAACCCTGGCTGAGGATTGGCCCATTCTGGTCCACGCCACAGAACTTGTCGAGAAGAAACATGAAATTCGCGTCGCAAGTCTTTTGTGGTCGACTTCGTGCCTTGTAGCCCATGTTTTACGAATGATGGCGTGTCAGTAACTCCGAATGACCGGGTAAAGCACGACGACAAGTGCATATGCTTCCGTCCAAGTGTGGCCCGGGCGAGGTTCGGCCCCATCCATCGCTCGAGCTGTAGGAAAATCGCTGGACCTCGCTCCGACGAGCTCAAAGGAACTAGCAGAGGTCCTACATTGTTATTACCAAGGTGAGTTCGTTCCATTTCCTGGTTCCAACATGTAAAAATGAACCGACCTTTTGTCCAGCTCAAGCCCTAGATTTCTTTCGGACAATGTCGGCACCAACATCTCCACAGTCCGATGGCAATGTCCTTACCGCTGGGCCCACTTTGCTACGGGTCCCTGCTGTTGCATGCTGAGACGTGAGAGGTGCCCTCGCTTGCTTGTTCGCTTGTGATAAGATGATTTCTCATCCCACCTATCAGATTAGATTACTTGGCATCTTATCAGATGATCCAGCCTCTCTGATCCACATGGACAGTTACCGCCATCCCCTTCCTCATGAATACAACCTTAAAAGAAGCATGGTAAAAATGCACTCGCTGGTTTCTCCCGACCTTCCAAGTCGTCTCTCTCCTCCTCTTCACCGGCTCCGATGTCGTCCCCGAAGAAGGAAGAATTTTCCAACGGCGAGAAGAACATCGACGAAATTGACCGTCTTGAAACCGCTTCGACCAGCATTGACTCTGCGCATGCTGGTGTACAAAAGGTCGAGGCGACGCACAAAGTCTTTGGTCGATTCTCTAAGTGGTTCTTGTTCATCAGGTGAATTTTATATCCCATCTTTTCTCTTCGGACGTTCTCTGAACCCTTTTGAATCCTAGTCTTGGTCTTGCCGCATACATTTACTCTCTCGATGGAACGACCACCTACAACTACGCTGCTTTCGCGGCCTCGGAATTCGGTCATCACAGTCTCATTGGTTCTATATCAGTGGCGCAGTCTATCATTGGTGCGTGGACCCAACCCACATTGCCCTTGGGGTTTTTAATTGACTTCTGATCCATCAAAAGTCGCGGTGGGTAAACCTGTCATTGCAAGAATAGCCGACATCAGTTCGCGTGGGACTGCATATGTCGCCGTTCGTGAGTATCTCCGCCCCCATCCAACCCTTCTATACTCAATCTTCATGACCTCCAGTCCTGTTCTACGTCGTCGGTCTGTACTTCCCCAGGTCGCTGCTGCCGACCGCGTCAATCTTACTGGGTTTGCAGGTTACATCGTCATTGCCTCCGCCAAGAACGTCGGTGCCCTCGCCGGAGGTGTCGTCGTCTACGCAATGTGAGTTAACAGCATTTTCTGATCATGCGAACTCAGTTTCTCATTGACTACGCGTCTGCTTAGCGGCTATACGTGAGTTTTGTATACCCTTTTGGACCTTCCCGCTCTAAAGCAAACGCCCCCTTCAGTGGTCTACAACTCCTCACCCAGGTCGTCATCGCGGATATCACTACCCTGAAATGGCGCGGTCTGGTATCCTCTTTGATGTCTGCACCCTTTATCATAAACGCGTTCGTTGGAGCTAACATCGCTACCAACGTGCTCCAAGGCGCAGGCTGGAGATGGGGCTGTAAGTGACCATATCCTCATTCAACCTTCCATGTGCGTCACAGCAAGCTAATCGGTCGTTCCCTGTCCAGATGGCATGTTCGCTATCCTGGTGCCCGTTGCTTTATCTCCGCTTATCATCACCCTTCTGTGGGCGGAGCGTAAGGCCAAGCGTCTGGATTTGGTCATTCAATCCAACCCAGAGAATCTGACATACTTCGAACGCCTGAAACGGCTGCTATCGCAGCTTGACATCATGGGTCTTGCCCTTTTGGGAACCTCAGTCGCGTTGATCCTTCTCCCACTGACGCTCACCGAGAATGCCAAAGGGCACTGGAAGAATCGTACGTCGCCCACCCACCTACTCATACTCTTGCTCGTTGTAACTGAATTCCCTTGTGTTGTGCGTTCCAAGCTTCTATGATTGCGATGATCATCATCGGGGGACTGCTTCTCCCAGTCTTTGGGATATATGACTGGAAATTCGCCAAATACCCCATCATTCCTGGTCGTTTCATACTCAATCGTAGTTTCGTGGGTGCATCGTTGATTGGGTTCTTTGATTTCGTGCGTCGCCCGTTACCCTTCACCGGGATTCTCTGTTGCTTATATCCTGCTCGAACATCTAGGTCTCTTTCTACCTCACGTTCACCTACCTCTTCTCCTTTGTGATTGTCGTGAAGCCATGGTATGCGTCTCGAATATCCAATCTCCCAAGTTTTGCTTGCCAACCCTTACATCCTCTTCCTAGGCCGCTCTTGCACGCTACATACTTCGCGCAGACTCAAACGGTAGCTCTGACTGTGTTTGCTATTACAGCTGGTTTTGCCATGCGCTTCCTCCACCGATATAAGGTATGCCAACTGGTTCCCTATTCACTCCTCTGACTGACTCGTTACGCATCTATAGCAAGTGCTAATTGTCGGTCTTTGCATCCGTCTCTTGTGAGTTACTCCCCCAAATACATGCATATAATGTGATTCTAACACTTACTCTAGGGGTGTTGGTCTTATGATCCACTCGCGGGGAGCGAATGCCCCAGACGCCGAGATTGTATGGAGTCAAATCCTTCAAGGTATCGGAGGAGGGTTCGCAGCTACGTGTCTGCAAGTTGGTGCTCAAGCCTCCGTACCGCATGTGGATGTGGCTATGGTCACCGCTGTCGTTCTGTTGATCACGGAGATTGGTGGTGCAGTGGGTAGTGCTGTTGGTACGTCCTTTCCTCTCACAACACCCTTCGCAGCGCCGTTCCCCCGGCGTGTGTGTGTAAGGGGTTCGGTTGGATGCTGTGGTGTGCTAATGATGGTTTGTTTTAGCTGGTGCTATCTGGACAAATTCCATGCCTGGAAGGATTGCAGAGTACCTTCCCTTCCTCTCAGAGGCGGAAAGACAACAACTGTTTGGATCGATCGTTGTTGCTGCTGGGTTTCCTCGTGGACATCCCGTTCGTGAGGGTGTCATCCGAGGTACGTCCCCTGGCTGGGGAGTTTGCTTGGTTTGAGCATCTGGTCACTAATACGGACGTGTTCGCTCTTTTTTTNCTGAGTAGCTTATAGCGACGTGATGGAGACGATGCTCATTGTCGCTACTGTCCTTAGCGTGTTCCCCATACTGATTGCCTTCGCCATGCCGAATTGGCATCTCGGGGATACGCAGAACGCGGTGGATAAGAAGGATCTTGCGGGCGAGAAGAGTGAGAAGGATGGGGCTTGAGCTTCGGTACTTGAGTATGCTTGAGTCCTAGGGTGCTTGTGGAGTTGGAGGGATGATGGTACTTGTGGGAGTGGGGTGGACGTGCCTTACTTATATATTTTCTTCGTTAGAGTAGAATCCCTTTTTCGTATTTCCGTTTGCTGTTTCTGTTACTCATCTACAAACGTGGACCCGTTCCCTTTGGTGCTCATGACAGACGATAGCCGTAGCCTGACGCTAATGCCAACAGCGGGCTAAGAATTCCCCGCAAAAGTTTTGCATGAAAGGAGCGAAATCAAACACAAATTACATACGAGTACAGTTGGTACCTGTAACAGGCTACAACTCGACTTCCCGGACACCATCCTTCGTCACCACCTTGACCTTGTACTTGTTAGGGCTGACGATCAATCGCTTGGCTACTTCATCAATGCACCGTTTGAGGGTTGCCAGGCCTTCTTCAAGGCTCGCATCGGGGTTGTGGTATCTAATCATCATACATTTCAGCGCCATGGGTCATAGGTATACGGATGGAATATAGAGAGACCACGTACCGATCGAGTAAACTCAACGCAAAATAACTCCCATATCCGTGAGCAGCAAACGGCACCTCCGCCATAGTCCCCAAGTAATCAATCCAGTAAAGATGGGGTTTGTCTTCGGGTAGATCGTACCCTCCCAGCAGAAGGTTGACCGAGTACGGATGTCTTGATCGTAGACTCTGTGCTAGCGACCTTCGAATCCATGAAGCAGCCGCAGATGGTGATAAAGAGTAATTGTGTCGGATATGATAGAGCCGGATGTTCCTCTCTACGAATTCAGCAAATTGGATGGTGTCACCTAGTAATTTCATACTCGCTTCAGAGGAAAAATCCACAGAGTCAAAAGGATGGAAAGGTTACCTGGCTCGCCTGAGTACGCCATCAAGAGGTGTGGGCCCAATTCCTTGACCTTGTCTTCGTCAATCTTCATCTTGACGATGGAACGAGCGGCGGTGGTGTCTGAGGCGACAATGACATAGTCCTTCCCGGTGATGGCGAACGAAGTTTCCATGGCGTGCGGTTGGGAGAGATCGTTGGTGCTGACGCCTTGGGTTGGCTGGAAGCAGGGATTACGCGTTCGACGCGTCGTCGGCGAATCGCGAAGAATTCAGAGTCCGTTGAGACTCCGAATGGAGGTGCAACATTTGGAGACTGGAGTAGGACGCTCCTTGTTTCTTACCTCCATGATCCTGCGTCGTCCCCATAGTCGTCCCGCATGAAGCTGGGTCCCTCGGATGCTCGCTGGAAAGCTCAGTATCGCGAATGAAGTGGTTTCTGCTAGAGGTTTGTCTGGGTTTGCGCCTTCAATTAGCATGGAATCATCTTATCAGTTGCTTAGCCCCAGGAAGTGATAATACGGTCATATTGACTATATACAGAGGGTCTGCGGGCATGCATAGAAAAATGCTTCCGTTCCTGGGCCTCACGACCTGGCATTCAAACAAGCGTTGCGCATATAAGAGGCCTGTTGGTGGAAATACGTTCTTCTGCTGGTAGCATGCATCGCGCCTGTGCTGGCTTCGCCTCAGGTGTGTGCATATAAGTACCTCAAGCTTGACTGGATATCTGACAGCTTTTTGTAGACCCTTCTCCGACGCGCTGAATCGCCACAAGGGTGGGTAGAAAATGGATGCTTCACGTACGTGGTTGAGTTTCCCAGTTCATATACTTTAATTGACGTGTGTGACGCGTTTCCTTCATAGCGATGCCCCAGGCCAGCGAACATTACGTGCGGCGTCCACCAGCTCTGATACGATGACCATCGAGCCGTGTAGAGTATATCCTTCTGTGAAGATGGAGGGTTTCCTATGGCGGGTGTCGAATGGAGTCGTGAATGCTGTGCGTATTGTACGCATATACTTGCTGGTTTGCTGCTCACCCTGTTTGTCCAGTCTGCGATTTCGTGGTGCAAACCCTGGAGCACTGACATCGTCTACGGAATGCGATATGCCTTGTACAGGCGACGCGTCACAATCTTGTGGTGGCAATCGCACGATTGCCTCAACGTATATGAGGGACCAGCGTCTTCGGGACTCGCCGTGCCCCCAACGGTTGATTCATGGACTTACCAAGGGTGCGTCGCAGTCTGTTGGGATCGTCGTTCCTTGAGACCTCTAACACGACCCCCAGCGACTCCGCTCGTGGCCGCACACTCAGCCACAAGTACGAGCTCTCGGGAACCACTATCGATTATTGTATTGCTGCATGTGAAGGTGGAGGGTTGTCGTATGCTGGTCTCGGATTTGGAGGGGAATGCTGTGAGTGGATTATACCCGCTCTATCTAACCCCGAAGTTTCTCATTTTCTCTTCCAGTTTGTGAGACCAACCTCCCGGACGTGCCATTACATCCTGATAGCCAGTGCACTACGACGTGTGCTGGCAATCCCGCCCAATTCTGTGGAGGCGATTACCATCCAGGCGTCGTCGATCCTGAGGCCTGAGGAACCCGATGGCCTCCAGCACCGGTCTGCATTCCATCAAATTGGAATGATCAACGTCAATACCGTGCCGGGAGTTAGCTAAGGCTTCTTCTCCACTGCCGGCTCTGGTGGATGGTTGTACTATAACCTCACAGGTGGTGCTATATACCCTAGGAGCTCGGTACCCTTCCCAGCGCCGGTGAGCCTTCGGGTCATCGAGGGGTCTTCGCCGTTCGTTTTCGGGGTATTGTACCATGGTAAGCCTGTTTTTCGCTCGGTTTTAGTGGTTCTTTCTGATTGATTGACACGTCCGTCTCGCAGACGCATCCAGATAGTGGTAAATCCGTCCTTGCCGTCCATGAACATGCCGACATCTGCGCGAACTCTACCGCTCGTGGTCGTCGTGATATTGTTTACAGTCTGATATTGAAGCATCCACATTATAGTTTGGCTAATTGCTTCGATGTTGATATTGAAATTCTTTCGCCTACGATCTTCACAGGTCTCAGAGTGGACTGTGCCTGACTATTACACTAATTTTCTTGGACCTTGCTTTTCGATGCGGATACGAGGTTCGCTTGCGAGCAATTATACCCCTTCTTATTAATTGTCAGGATTTATTGTTAGACCTATAGAGTATTAGCTACGCCCTTCCGACTTGTCTACTACGGCTCGTGTCGTTAGGTACACCCGAGCACTTGAGGCAAGGAAATATCTTCCTTTAGAACGCTATCCCCCACTCAATGTACCCAGCTACCTCAACTTGAAAGACATTGTCGTCGCCCTCAGGGTACTCCTCGTCCTCGGCGTACGAACCTAGGCGACACGGGTCTCGGACGATACTAGTCAAAGTATGGAGGTCTCGCTCCAGGATGTCCATTAGAACGTGTAGGGAATTGAAATTGGCTGGGAGGGAGGCATGAAAGTCAGCCAGGGCTTTGATCGTTGCGACGCACTCCATCCCCGTGTGGTATGCGCTGGTGTAGTCACAGGTCGACTTTTGGGCAATGGCAAGGGAGAATAGGACTTGTGCGCGAAGTTGGAGGTCGTTTGCCTTGAATCTGTCAATCGTCTCTTGCGACAGTGAGCTCAGCGAGGAGACTATCTCCACCGTTTCCAAACATTGAGTGATACATTCCTCAAAATATCCGCTGGTCAAGTAAATGGTGATCAAGGGTGTTGAGGCGCAAGCAAGCTGCACATGGTGCTGTCGTGTCGGACGTTTCTGCCGAGCCAAACGAGTCCGAGTGACTCGTACAGCTTCTAAGCCATGCTTGATCGCCTCCTCAGGTGTGACTTCCGGAGAGCTCCTCATAATAAAGAACAGACGTGCTTGATCAACGAGAAGTTCGGCTAGAGCAGATTCCAACCCTTCGCGCTGCTCAATAGGTGTAAGCACCAATGCTCGGCGGATGAGTTTTTCTAGGGCCCGACAGAGGGTAATGGAGATATCCGTGCATCCAAAATATCCGATGGCCCGTGTCGCCTCCAAGGCAAGGTGTAGAAATCCGGCGGTCGAACTGCTCGATTGACCATGGCAGGTCTCGTTGCATAGCTTTGCTAGATACCACAGGGTGGTAGCGTAATGTGACAATTCGAAAGAATCGCGATTAGAAGTTGTGATGTACGATGGGGGTTCCGAGAAATCGAAATGCGAGGCTGAGAGAGATTGCTCGGGGAGAGCTTGGATGACTCTCATTGCCTTCAGGCGGATATAGCTTACGTCGACATCGTCAATTGCATTGAATGAGAGCTATGGAATTGGAACGAAGTCTACGTGAGTCAACACAAAAGCTGAAGTTTGAACGTGGGCAAACCTTGTTGAACGACCGGAGCATGTATCCATCATTGAGACTTGTTGTAAACGCACTATCAAGTCGTTGGATTTGGGAACGAGCCTCGTGGGGGGCGAGTGGGGGGCGAAGAGAACTTTTTCCTCTATTCGCACCAATCGCACCTCGTTGCGTGCGCAAATGAAGAGCTAGAAAAAGGAGATCATTGGGCTTAGAGGGTGTGAGTACGCTTTTCTTCGCCACGCACGGTAATCCAATCCAGCAGCTTCCTAATTTTGTTTCTGAGCCTTGCTAACTCGGCCTCAATTTCCTCCGACCGTCTCCATAGCTCAAACCCCACAGCAAGCCGCCGAAATTTATTACCCGCTTTGTGGGTATAGCGTTGACATCGAAGGTGTATACGGTCTAGATCACTTGAAGAGATTCATAAGTCGTTAATACGAAGGAGATATTGAATTCAGTAGCAAGAAAGCAGTACCGATTTAAGGCATCAAGAGAAGCGCAAAGGGGTCCCAAAGACTCGCTGGAAAGCGTGTCCTTGTTTGTGTCATAGAAAGCCGCAATGCGGAGCATGTCTTCCACAGCATCCTCCGCTAGCTCTCGAGCAAGGCTTCTATATTTAGTGGTCTTTAGAAGAATTTATATGTTGTGGGTTCCAGTGAGAACTCGGGATCAGCAACAAGAAGTATAAGCCATAACACAAGTACCTCGTCCACGAAGTCTTTGACCTTCCGTACGGTTTCGACGAGAGAAATCACGGATAACGAAATCGAGAGGGGGNTCCATCGGGGGGGGGGGGGGNCAGNAGAAAAGAGGTGGCCGTGGATTAGACGTTCAAGGAGAGGGGTATTAGTTCCATCATAGAGACCATCACGACAGAAGAGATGGGGAGGTGCCACGTCCAATCGTGTGGACCAGATACACGAGGACTTGTATCTTGGGCGAGACTGAGCTAACTACGGATGAGGTACGAACCACCGGTGACTAACTGTGGATTTGAAGGACGGCGGTTAACAAGGTTCACGTTCGATCGAGGGCGTTGGAAAAGGTAGAAACCCCGTTTGCCTTCAAGGTCGAGTACAGAGAGTCAGAGTTCAAGCATACGAGATGACCTCTCTGCCATGGGAATCTGCCATATGTCCGGCATGAGACCGCAGTCGCGCGTACATGGTTGATAGATGTGGTAGTTGTCTGGGAACGACATTTCGTGATGGATTGATCTTTTCTGGGGGAGTCAGCGCATGGAACGACACCCTGATGCTGAGAGGCACAGCTGTGATTGAGATGAGGTCGACGGGAGGCAGGAGGTTCACATGGTGTTAAGTTGAAGTCGAGATCAGGTTTCTCAGAGATCTCTTGACTTGCTCCTGACTTGTCCTCGAGTCATTAATGAAAGCTTTGCAAGTGCTACATTTGTCCGTACCGGTACACCATCGGGTCGTATCATATTCCGCAGCTTACGAGTATACCCAAGAGCACAAAAGCGACGGACACCCAAGCATGTGGATGGAACCTGAGAGGCTCTGCGCCAGATTTCTTCGAGCCATCACCCTGGGCCTCCTCAGACAGTAACTTCTTCAGTTCATCTATGGTTGACTCTTTGGGTATCCCTTGGAGTTGTTTCGCGCGGACGCCAGCAAACTCGCTGCGCGCTTCGTCCGTCTTGGTCGTCGGTAATAACTGCATGAAGGGGGCTTCCGTAATGCGACCATTTGCGTTGAATGATCCATAATCAAAGCTACAAAGTTGAACGGAACGTTGATTGAAGATGAGCTCCGGTATGATCATGAAGGAGGGAAATAGGAGGGACACTCACGATGTGTATGAATTGCGGAGGAATGCATCCCCCAGGATGAGGTCGAACCCGTCGAAATGAGTGGGATCAAGGTTGAATTTGGTATACGCGTTTATACAGACGGTGACAGTTTTGTTGTCGGTGATCACTTGGGTGAGATCCAAGGGATGAATAGGGAATTCAATGCCTCTAGAGTACAGAAAGCAAGGATTCAGATATTCAGCGCTCGGCAAGCATGATTGAAGGTGTGCTTACCCGATTTTGAATGATACATCGGCCACTGGGTTGTTGCAGGGGAGGATATACGATATCCCTGCTGCATTGAGCTCAGGTATATCTTCGACATTTACCGCTCCCGGAACAGGGGAGTATATCGCATCCACCAAAGCAGGTGTTACCGGCGGCAACGAAAACCCTGAATCTAGCACGGCTATTGTCTTCCCGCTAGGAACACCCTCCAGCCTCGACGTCAACGGGAACTCCTTCCCGTTAACGCTCACACCATCCAACAACACACTCCAATGATCATCCGTCTGACTGTTCATTTTCGGTGAATTCGCCACTGCGGCGAATTCATCGATATATTCACTGATTGTGAACACACCGGCTTGTTCGTCGTCTGGGTCGTCTGTGCGGCCGAGGAGGAGGGTGAAGAAGTTAGGGAGAGACATGTTGGAGTAGAAGATGTTGGATATTGTGGATCGGGTGCGGCTGGGATCGGTGGATGTTGCGAAGGCGGTGGACGTTAGGTTGTGGATTAGGGAGCCCGTTGCGTCGAAGCCTAAGCCCATGAGGCCGGACGCGCCAGTGTCGAATATGTCCTCCATGTCTTTGGTCTAGAAATTGAAATCAGTTCAAAAGCAAATATATGAGCGTGAGGGAGAGGACGAGCCGTTTGGACATTCATGAACGCTATTAGAGTAGAAGGATTTGATAAGCATGATGTTAGTAGCAATTAGACATGGGCGGCTGACCTTGGGAAGGAATAGAAAACCCAGCGACCTCGATTGGTGCGTAATCAATCGGTCCTTCGACAGAGCCTTTGGCATAGGCGAGCCGTCCGGTAAGAATAGTCGTGTCAGACGTCTGGATCCGGGGATGCTTAACCCAGAGATCAGCCGAACCCGTATCCAAGTTCACGGTGACATCCTGGCCACCGATTTTAATGTCCACGGCGTACTGCGGGGGCGTTCGTTAGCTTGGTTCGGCTTGACGGAGAAGGATACTCACGACGTTATTCTTACTATTATGCATGAACGCAGCATGCTGGTTCTTAGATATATCCGTGGCCCGTCTTGACAGCCCGCTGCCCTGAGATTGCTGAGCTTGTGCTTTTGATGTCGCCGCTCGTTTGATGGGAACGCGAAGGCCGTATGAAGGAGCAGAAAGGGTGGCCAGCACAAAGACGAAAGAGAGAAGCTGACGAAGAGACGACATAGTGAAGCAGGGGAAGGCACGCAGTGCTCAGGCTGGGGGAGACCACGGAGGATGTGGAGGGCATGAGCTGTGCGTCATTTATACTGAGGTTGAAACAGACGAGGTGAGGGCAGTGGGCGCTGCATCCGAATGAAGACAGATGAGACCAGAATTTGTTGTCACTATCCAGTAGCCTTTACGCGCAAATCACAAATCAGCTCGCTTCACGATGTGAGGTACCGGGGCTTTGATGGGCGAAGCTCGAGCGCAGCAGATTTTCGGGGTATTCCTCGCATAGTTGCCAACGTCGTGAGATGGTATCCATCGTAGGAAAGTGAACAAAATCTTTGAAACATTGGGGCACGAGGTGTAACTGACGGTAAATCTGGGGATGCCTATCACCAGATTGGCGAACTTGGAGGGATGTTGAGGTAACCCTGAGCAACCGTCAGCGCTATCATTCATGACCTTCATTGGGATGCTCAAAGGCCATGCTTACCATGCAAATTACAGTGATTACTTCGATGTTCATGAAAGAAGAAACCTGGAGCCCGCGTCACTGATCCTGAGCACCACCGGTGACTGATCCATCGCTAATTCTTCATTCCCTATCCACGGGCATCATGAATATGTCCAGTGTTTTCTGCTTTTTTCAATCGCTGGATTCCACCGACGGAATTCTCTGAACCAACGGGAGCTCCTTCAGAACTTGGTTAGAACCATCTCCGAGTCTCCCAACATGTAACCTGAACGGATCGCTGCGGTAATGTGGGCTATTTCTTCAGGTCATATGTCGCACGAATGGAGCGGGAACTGACCAGAAGCTACTTATAGGAAACGGACAAAGTTAGGTCCTGACTCCAAATCTGCTTTCGACCAAGCCCAAATGAAACTTGAACAAAATTTTGACAAAATTCGAGCAAAACTGTTTGCAGGCTGCGAGGGAAGATCAGCGGTTGCTGGAAAGCTACGAGAACTCTGAAGGCTGACCTCGTCGCCTGAGTTTGTGTTGGCCAGATGCATTGTTACGATAGTAGGGGTTAGAGACATACCAACGGGAAGTTGACGAGAAGTTTGGAGTTCTATTGAGTTGAATTCCACGCGTTGAATTTCTGGGGACTTAGCATATTTCTCACAGTCACTCAGAAGTTCTCACAGTCATCGATCGCGTTTTGCTACCCTCGAAGTTTGGCTTTCGTCCTGTCCTTCACGCATTTGAGTTCTATGCCACCCCGACGATCAGCTGTGCCCAACGATGGTCAACCTTTTGTACAGAAAGTTCTCTGCGACGACCTTCCTTCACCCTTCCGCGAGAAGCTAGGACCCTGCTTAGGTTGCGAGGCGCGGTCCCAAGCATCTACGGAGTATAAAGGGGTTTCAGACACCTCTTGTCGCTTTATTAGTACGCGTCCTCAGGATACAACACGTTCGCTTATCCTGATCTATCTGCTCCCCAACCAACAGATTTTCGTCGAATCACGTTTAAAAGCCCAACAGTATCAGTGGTAGACCTCGATGGTAGCCACTTTACTCCCTTTCACAGATGCTTGTACTACACATCGTTCTTTCACGACGCAAGTTACGACCGTCATTGCCGCCTACAAGTTGTGCATTTCTTTATTTCAACTTGACTCGTCTGAACTTCTTCGAAGAGGACGATTGCTGAGAATCTACGACCTATTCTCGAGAAAGAATTCGAATATATCACGCGAAACAATACATACCTTGCCCGTCGCAAGGATAATTCATCAAGACATGCTTGTGGTAGGTCCTTCTCCTCCCACTCGAGCTTTAGCTTGCAATCTTCAATAGACATCTGTCGCTCGTCACTGAGCGTTGTCGGCTATATTTGTACGAAATGCGGCAAGGAAGTCTGCCCGTGTTGCGTGACGACACGATATGAATGTTGCTCCCGGCGTTCTCTCCGCTTATACTCGTTGCTTCCTCAGGGAGAAATACAGACTCTCATTTCAAGGATTGACGCGGTGCTTGAGGCCGCAGAACCACCACCATCTCCACATCACCTAGACATTACTACCGATGACGCTAGGACGAATTGTACATTCATGCAGCCGCCGCCCTTGGAAGAGTTTGAAGCACGATGGTCATTGGGTGCCCCTCTAATGATTCATACAGAGTCCATGTCGCTCTTGTCATGGAGCGTGGCTTGCCTCAGTACTCTCTTTGAAGGGCAACGCTGCGTGGTCGATGATTCTAACACCGGGCAAACCCGCGAAAACCTGTTGGGCAAGTTTATATCAACGCTTTTCACTTCGTCCAATACCTCGTGCCTGAAAGTGAAGGTATCCAGATTGTTCGGTTTTCAGCACAAGTGTACGCGCTTATAAACCTTCGAAGGACTTTCCCCCAGATTCCTCGCTCTCTTCTCTCTTCCCCACGCTAGCTCGGGACTTCCAATTTGCTCTGCCTTACCCTTCCCTTACAAGCAATGAGGGATCGCTGAACCTTCTCAACCTTTTCCGCGAGTGATCTTGGTCAGTCCAACTTGCAACTATCCTAGTATGCGTAATTATTTTAATGTGAACTACTCACATACAGGTCTCAAGTTGCATATCGCGACAGGGAGCAATCCAACTGGCTGTGGTGCCACACGCCTCCGTGCGGACTGTTATGACACCGTGAACATTATGCTTCCTGCACATCCCAATTCAAGCGCGACATGTCACGTATTTCTTCCCGACGACTATGACGTGCTCAAGGATCTCCTGAATTTGACGCGTGGTGTTGACAAGACACACGACTTGATTCACGAACAGAAACGTTATCTCACCGCAGACGACTTAAAGACTCTCGATGCCGTTGGCGTTCGTTCGTTCGTCTTTGAACAGAGCGTTGGAGATGCTATCTTCATCCCTGCGGGTGCACCATATCAGGTGAGATTATTGCTTTTTTCTAAGATCCCTTTCGCAACTTAGCGGAGGGCGTCTAAGGTATTCAACAACACTCCTTGCATCAATCTGGCTACACCTTTTCTCTTGCACCACAGTTTGTCGCGAAGCATCGCTGTTTCTAAGAGGAAACGCGAACTTGGTCTTTCGTGTGCTGAATCTCCACCTAACGAGGTCCTCCAAATAAGAAGTCTTCTATTACATGCCTGGTTTGCGGTCGAAGAACGACTCCGTCGACACAGAGGCATTCTCCCGGCCTCAGTAGACTCAGCGCGAGCTGCGCCGCCGAGTTCCGAACCTGACCGTGAACCTGACTGTCCTTCTCACTCGGAAGTCGTGGTCCCACCAGCCCCCGTTACCAACGCCAATGACGACAGACCCCCTGATAGTCCAACGACCCCCGATGACCTAGATGATGTTCGCATGGATGACCCTTCGAGCACGCCAGATGAGAGTAGTTCAGTTGCACCAATTCCAACACACCCAGCTCGTGTACACCCATTCGCAGCGTTTGAATCATCTCCCTCCCTTTCCTTCATAATGAACGCTACCTCGGGCGACACTATCGCGAGAACCCGACGATGCATGAAATGCGCCAACGAATGGCCAATATGCAGAGGTAGTCGCGATCGCAGTCTTTGCAATGCTCCATGTCCACTTTGCCTTGAGGTGGCGTGCCTCGGACCCAGTAGCCGCCATCGCAAGCGTTGTAAGAACGTCGATTTACTCGTCGGACAAAAGAAGAGGTAGCTGGTTTTAATACGTCCTGAAGCCGCCCCGAAGCATCCCATTGTAGTTAAATACTTAACTCTTTCAGCTTATCAATGATGAAATTCGCAAGTGGTCTACACTGATAGCTTGCAAGGTATCCAAGCCTCCGTATCTATATTGTGGGTTGTACGCCCGTCAAACAGCCGTGGCTAAGGAGAACTTAGAATGAGAGCCGAAGAAAAAGAAACTGATACTTGTGACTGACAACAGTGAGGTTCGAACTCACGCCCTTTCGGACTGGATAGATCAGAGATCCTAATTCCAGCGCCTTAGACCACTCGGCCATGTTGCCATAGAAGCTACGCTCTCCTCCGATTGTACTACCAGTCAAGCGCATTACCCTTCATATTAGTAGGGGTTAATAGGGTACCCGCTCCTTTACTACAACTTGTCCATATGAACGGCATCACCACCAACTCTCTCGACACCCGCCTTATCTAGCTCTGTTTTGCTAGAGTTAACCCACCGCATATCAACCCATCTCCTCACTCCCGTGTTACCAACACCAGCGGCACCAACAGACTTCTGCTGGTGGATTTGTCGTTGAAGTTTTCGACGACGATACGCAAGGAAGAGGGCAAGTATTAGCAACGCTGCTAGAATGCTTATTGTTGTTGAGAGAGCGATGCGAAGTGTCGTATCAGTGGATGATCTTAAGGAATTTGGTTCGACGGTAGCCTGACCGTCGCGATCGGTCATGGTGGTGAACCTATCCATCCGGCGATATCAGTAAGCGATGGTCATCGACGCGATTGAAAGTGGGTATAGTAAGTTTTATTTAGAGGCGAACTCACACTAATGCATCTAGAACCCCAAAACTCAAGCCTTGACTATCCACGGATGGTTTGACCACGATGGTATGTTCACCATACTCCATCCCCTCGCGTTTCCACACCACCTGCGATGGTTCAGAGACATTCATCGTCGATGTGCCGTGCGATGATACCACCCTTTCAGTCGTCAGATCGACACGACTGATGTAAGCCCCATCGACGAGAATATCGACGGATATGTGTTGAAATATATACCGCGGTGCGTAGAAATATACGGCGACACCTAGAATCAAATCATGTGTTCAGTCGAGAAGAGCACGTAGGATCGTGGGCTGAGTATCATGATGGAGGAGTACTTACCCATAAACGTCAACTCAGCCCTCGCTTCAGGATCCCAAGTCCACAAGAAAGTTCCTCTGAACCCGATATCATTCGCCACCACCTTCGTCCAATTCCCCTCCAACTTGGACGACACATATCCATACAAAGAGTTTCCATAGACGGATTCGGGTGTAGAGAGCATGAGCGTATCGTCTATCGTAATATTGACCGCATTGGCGTTTTCTGTCGATGACGAGGAGGAGGTGGATTGTCTCGGGATGATTCTTAGAGAAGAAGCCATGGCCGAGAGAGACAGAAGAGTCATAGACAATGCGAGGAGGTTCATCCTTGGTCGGGGAGGTCGAGGGCCAAGCACAGAGTAACCAAGAAGAGAAGATCGAAAGCTGAGCGCTGAGGCCTGAGGGAGAAGGGAGGCATACGTAGCACACCACCATGCCTATTTAACCCCCCCTTCAAGAAACCGCATCTCCTTCTGAGCGATCAGAGTCTACGTATACGTAGCCAGTCACGGCCAGGTCAACACTAAAGCCACCATGTACCAACCCCCGCCTGTAATCCAGCTCAATTGATCGAGAAGCACGGATGACAAGGCTCCGAAGAACCGGCCACCCATACCATAACTTCTGAGAATGGTAACACTTACTTATCAGCTCGGCGTAAAGGCGGCGAAATGGATCCCCAAAGCAAGGTTAACTTGGAGAAGAAGCTGAAGCACGTAGAGAAGAACCCCGAACCTGGATGGAAAAGGATGGAAGGTACNTGGATTCCAGAGATGAAGAAGCCTTGAGTTTGATAGTGAGTGGTGGACGGAGGAAGGACGACAGACGGAGAAAACGTCCTGTTGAGATCGCATCATACGAATAACTCTTGGAGTGATCCTCAACATAGAGGTGCTTTGTCGGCCACCTAAGCTACAGTTCCACCATATGGTGTGGTGCCATTTGTCAAAGAACATATGTACGTCGACTTTTGATGGACATGGTCATGCGATCCCTTCTTCATTCAGTCCAGTTGGACGGCCCATCGGAACGTCGGGAGCGATGGGGATAGTCAAAGCTGAGAATAAGCTAGAATATTAAACCTATCGCGCACAGTGCCGTCGAAGTCATTCTTCCACAAAGTTATTGGGGCATAGAGTGTCAAAGGAGGAAGAAGTTCACGATACGGAACGTCGTCGAAAGACGTTATGACGGTGGACGAAAGGAAGAGGCGTTATCTGTACACAGGGGGGCCGGAATCAGTCCCTATCTACTTCCGGGGTACGAAGTGCGAAAAAGCCGACAAATTCATCCAAAGCATACTATCTTACAGCACCAATGTCTACGTCTTTAAATACACCACAAAGAAGAGTACAACATCAGCCGAAGGAACAATCAGAGCAGAAACTACACGCGAAAATGACCTGGAGTACAATGGGAGTCTGGGACGAGAAGATAAAGAAGCGAAAGCGATGACGGCGTTGAAACGGTAAATGTACAAGCATCCTAACAGATGAGAAAGCGAGGTAAGCACAAACAGAAGAAATATGGCGACAGGAAACAAGATTTCAAGCAAATGAACCGTCGAATTCAAACCTGCTCTACCTTCTTCATCTCCATGGGGTCCTTCACGTCCGAGGGCCAGTGGGCAGGTTGAGCACCTTCGCCTCCGACGCCAGCTTGACCTGCACCCGGAAGATTCGTCCTACTCGCGTTAACCCATCGCATGTCAACCCATCTCCTGACGGCTTCCGCCCTCGGGCTATCTCTTCCGCTGGCGCGATTACGTCTTGTTTGCACATATCGGAAAGCGATATAGACGAAGATGGCCAGGAGAACGCTGCATAAAGTGATGATGGTTATGCGAACTGACTTCGATAGCGGTGAAGATGAGGAGGATGAGGATGCCGGAGAAGGATCGTCAACATCGCCGGTGGCAGAAGGGAGACGGGGGTCATTGGGTGGTAAGAAAGTTGTATACACCAGGGCATCTAGGATAGCGTATTGCGCTCCTTGAGCCATGGAAATTGTCAGCGTATGTTCCTGGGTGATATTCAGGCCCGACCGACTCCAGAGAACCGTTGACGTGTTGGTGGGACGGATTGTGCCAGCATCAGGGGAATCCGACGAGCCCAGATTCACCAGCGCACGTGGAAAGTTGTCCAGTTGGACCTCGGTCATGAATGTAAACGTCGGCAGAGTCGAGAACCGAGGAGACATGTAGTACACCGACGATCCTATGTCCACATACCGATAAGCAAAG
The DNA here is from genome assembly GCA_029747585.1 of Pleurotus djamor. Classification (NCBI taxonomy): domain Eukaryota; kingdom Fungi; phylum Basidiomycota; class Agaricomycetes; order Agaricales; family Pleurotaceae; genus Pleurotus; species Pleurotus djamor. The sequence goes on along the minus strand of JAPEVF010000289.1, from coordinate 5,529 downwards.
TCGTTGCAAAAATCGAGAAAAAAANCGACAACTTACCGTTGAACTTGAATTCTGCTTTAGCTTCTGGGTCTCTGGTCCAGAGATAGGACCCTCCGTAGGCATAATCTTGATGGTACGATGTCGAGGCCGTCCACACGCCGGTCAAGTTCAGCGATACAAAGCCAGCTAGCGAGCTCCTTCCTTCGATCGCAGTGGACGTATTCCCCATCAAGTCGTTATCGAGTGTGATATTGACATTGACGAAGGCGCTGCCATTTGCTTCCTCGGACTGGCGTGGATGAAGTCGGATTCCACGAGCATGGAGGACAGACGAGGAAGAGATGGACAGCAGGCAAGCGGTGAGGAGGTTGCGAACGAGCATCGTAGAGAGCCTTGAAGGGGGGACGACAATGGTGGAGATTGTCGTGAGGAAAGGAAGGGAAATTCCCCCCGACGCCCTGAATCAAGGGAATTGAAGCGGAGATGCAAGATTCTCAGAACCCGTCAGGTTAACTTGTCGGCGTCCCGCCCGGCGTTGAACGTTTGAAGCTTGAAGCTTGAAGTCGCACCAAACAGATCAAAGTTCACCAGACGATAAGTTACGACTGTCAGCGTGTCAGGCGGCGAGGAAGAACCTGGGGGAAGTGGTTCTCCCCTATTCCCCCTGAGCGCCCGGTCTTCAGGGGCAAACTAGTGTTCAAGTCGCTCAGACTCGACGACGCTGAGCACCTTCATCTCAAACCGACGTGGACCCACTGCCGCTCAGTCGCCTCGTTTCCTGCGTTCTGATCTGAATTTCCAAACGGTGCAAAGATGTCTAAATGATAACTTCCCTTGTGCCGTTTCAGGGTCACCTAACCGTGTTGACTGTCACCAAGTCGTCATCCTCGTCCAATCTTCATCAGCTTATTATCTCCGCGCTCTCAAAATAGGCCACCTCGGAGGGTTCTTCCCTTGGCGTCGATAGCAATGACTGATAAGGACCGTCACCTGCTTCCCCCGCAACTTGGGTTTCCCACTTCTTCCTTTCACCGACATCTCCCCCCNAAGATGCGTACCGCCTTCACCGCCCTAGCTTCTTTGATCCTCCCCATCGCTTCGGGCTTCGTTCTGCCTAGGCAGCATGGATCGACGCCGACATACGAGATGTTGGTGCAGAACGTCACGATAGATAACGACCTTATGACCGCTTCCCCCAATTCCGTCTTTGGAACCTCTTTGCTGGGGTACAAGTCCTTCTATCTCTCTGGGAACTGGACGACTGTGGTTTCGACCACCTACGGTTTCCGTGGATCATATCTGTGGACGAGCGATCCAGATGCCAGGGCAGAGCTGCGATTTGAAGGTACGTATCACCCACTCCCATTCGCCGATCCTAGTACTGATCGTTGGTCAATCAAGGTGTGGCGGCGTACTTTGTTGCTCCTCGATTTGTTGGGACAGAAGTGTTCCAAAGTATCTCGGTCAACATCGAGCTTGATATGGAGCCTGCTGCTGTCGTTGACCTCGCACCGCCCGTATCCTCTTCCGCCGAGCCAGGTAGCAGGCCATTAAACGTATCCACGCCTGCGTCCGCCATCTGGGGCCACGCTGGCCTGGAGTACGGAAATCATACTCTTGTGCTCACTGTCACACCTGGAGCACGATATGCGATGCTGGATGCTCTGGTGTGAGTTCGACTGTATTACTCAGCTATAATTTGTGGCTGATCGACCACACAAACAGATACACGGCCGTCCTCGACGTCAACTCCAGCGAGTCCTCTCCTTCTGCTTCATCATCATCATCATCATCTTCCTCCTCTTCGACGCTGCGAATCGCTCTCTCTACCACTCTCAGTATCGTCGCCGCGCTTGTCATCCTAGCTGTCTTCCTCTTCATCCGCCGTCGTCGCCAACAAGGTAAAGGACAGCAAGAACAGCGAGGTGTTAGGCGATGGGTGGACATGAGATGGGTTAACGCCAGTCGCACGAATTTGGGAGAAGGCGCACCCGGTGTGGCTGGTGCCGGTGTCGGGGATGTAAAGGGCGAAGCCATGAGAATGGAGAAGCTGTAAGGCCTGTTCTTTTCGTTCCCGTTGCTAAGGCCATCTGTAGATTATGTGTAGAATGTGTAGATTACAATTCTTATCTCCTTCCCAGTACTAGTGTTGTCCTTTGATAAATTGTTTGTGTACTATACTTCTTGTACCATTACCACCCTTTTTGCTGTCGACATTCAAGCGTGATCATACTAGTAGTAGTGAAGTGTATTCCGCTCAGCGTTTGAGCTGCCAGGGGCGTCGTCGAAACGTGGTTTGAACGCCCGTCGAGCACTTTTGACTACCAACACGTTTCTATCATGTTTCTATCTAAGACCGCTATGATCACTCCTCATCTCAATGAGGACTCAATTCGGTATTTGATTGAGTTCATACCATTACGAAAAGATCTCCTCGCTCTCGGCCTCACCCACTCCAGAAATCTCAGTCTGGTGAAATCTGGATTGGCACATCGCGTTATTCGTTCTTACTTGGACAATAAAGCACTGTGGAACTACTTCACTTTACATCCAGAGCACGCTGCGGAAGTCTACGAACTTGAAATACTTCGAGAAAACCCGGGTGCTGCTCCCTACCACGCAGAACGAGTTCCCGTCCCTGAGCTCTTCGATGTTGAAACAGGCGCGAAGGAGTCGTCGCGTGCTGAGCTCGAGGCGTCTGAAAACTTGTTGATCGAGGCGGTCCGGCGTATGGTCAACCTGAAGACCTTCATATGGGACCGCTGGGTTCCTCTTGTCAATGCACAAAAGGTCGATGAACAGGACGCAATCGTGGGCGAAGACATATGGACCACTTTGAGGGATTATACGCAGCTGAAAGAGCTGACGATCGTTGATCTCGGAACATACAAGATCCTCTTTGACAATGTACAACCTATCTTTCGCAGCCTTGTATGTCCTTTTTTGTGTACAAACGGGCTGCTTTGCTGGCAGCTGACTACCTATGGTTAGACCGCTTTTACACTCGGGAGCCTCACTCAGTTCTCTCTCAAGGTGTACTACTCCCCTGTAGATCCTTATGAAGGATTCATTGAATCGGATGACGACGATTCGGGCGGCGAAAATGCCGAAGAAACGACCAAGCTCCTGCCTCCTAGAATTGATTTGACCACTCTGAAAGCACTACTCCTCGGAAGTCCTCAGCTTCAGGTGAATACAGCGGTATCCCCACTGGAATATCGTCTTACTAATGGAATCGCTTGTAGTCTCTGAGTCTCCAAATTTTCGACCGTAAGTTCTACTATGACTTTGACGGCAACCCATACTCTGATATCACGCCCATTTTGGCCGAGGCCCGTTGGCCGAACCTTCAACATCTATGCTTCTGGGATATTACTATCGAATCCAACACCGCGCTGTCGTTTCTTGAGCGTCATCCCACGATTCGGTCCATATCATGTCACCTTTCTATGTGCGGGAACGACAGCCTACCACAACTTCCCTTTGATTTACCAAATATCACGTCCGTGCCAAACTCTCAGCTCCTTCCCAACATCGAAGAGTTAGATTTGCCCGCCAACTCAATTCAACAACTTGCCCCTAGTCTCCGTTCATGCACGTCTTTACAACGGATAGGTGTCCTCGAGCCATACAATTGGTGTGGTTCCTCGGAAGGATCCGACCCGGGTTTCGATTTTGATGACGGCAGGCAGATGCCTCAACTCAGGGAAGTTACGCTCACTCTACTGAGGACCTTCGAACAACTCGAGATTTTGGTTAACGCCGCACCCAACATCGAGACACTTCGTGTTTACACCAATCTCATACCGGAAGCTGTGCGCTACCTTGCTCATCGTGACCGTTACTTGCATTCGCTGACTGGCATACACAGGACATAGTAGCTTCTTTACCGCGCTGTTGGCTCCGTTATCTCTCGAGGTGGCCGAGGCTGAAGGTGCTCCAGGGCGTACCTCTGTGGAAGCTCTCCCGCGGTTCTCAACAAGTGCCTGAAGAAATCATTCGCGAGATCGGGGATGCCTGTCCTAATTTGGAGAGTTTGCCAGGGATTGGAATCTTGAGGCGCACAGTAGACGGTCAGGTCGTATTTGAGGACTGTAGTCGGCGGTGATCACAAATCGTACTACATAGCGCTAGCCCGATTGTGGATTGACATAAGTCAAAGAGAAGAAGATTGATCGAGCGATAGATAGGCAACGTGAACTCGAGTCCTAGGAGGCCCTCCTAGACTCCTATGAAACGGACCCTTGACCTTGACATCAGCGAAGCGGAGGGCGTCTGTTATGGGGTTGACCAAGCCCCACCATACGTTGTCAAGACCGACATATTGGTGCGCGTCTGATTAGGGCCTGATCAAACTATAACGAAATTGGCCAGTATGGCACCACTTCGTCAGGCTTGCCAGTTTCACCAGGCTGGCCGCATTTATAAGGTATTGACCATGTTGTACCAATTTGGCGACATGACATTAGTATCGCGTGGAAATGATCAGTTGGGCTAATCTCGTCATTCTCAAATGCTCAGATAATTAGGCAAATATATGATTAAATGTATATCATTGGGTGCCCGAAGCATACGGTACACGGATTCTAGGTATAAAAGTACAAAAGCTAAGCCGACGAGAAGAACTCCTACTGCCTCTGGAGTGGATATATGCGTGTCAAAAGCAGCTGAGAGTGGCTCTGAGTGAGAGAATATGATAGTAATGAAGCTGGAAACTCACCATCTTCGCGAAATGCCCCCTCCAAAGGTCGAGCCACCGAGTAAGTAACCATGGCGACCATGGGACAGAGACGCTGCGAGGACCGTTAGTAAGACGACGAAGTTCAGGTCATGCGCGTTTACTTACAAAGGAGGTCAGGGATTCGGCATCGGATGGGATGGCTAGATATATGCGCGAGCGTTCAGTAGACTTCAATATAATCAACATGCAAAACTGCGTACCTCAAGGCTTAGGACGTATGGGAAGAGCACATGAGTCTGGGGAAGGGACGATGATGGGGGAAGGGAAGAAAGAGATGATGGAGGGGGAGGCTCGAAGTCGCGTGTTTATATATGCTGAGGTGGGCGTGGTCCGTGCGCGGGTGATCGACAGGATGTTGAGGGAGTGACAAGTACGCCAGCATGGAGGGCTGGAAAAGTAAGATATATGTAAATGCGGTGGAAATCTGAGAAGATACCCGTAGCTGACAAGGACTTGGTCCGAGTGCGCCCAGTAGATCGACGGCGTACAAAGGTGTGGGCAGCTTTGTGCGTGGTTTGCGTAGATGGTGACAGTCGGGTGTGCGATGAGCAGCGAAAACCATGGTGTGCGGTGAGAACAAGAGTGGTCGACGTCTGGTAATGAAATGGCCAAGGTCTCGCCAGACTGTTTTGGCTTATTAGGATCGCCAGGGGTCGACCTTTTCGCTGATGTTCCGACCACGCGGCCTGCAACTCTTTCAGCTACCAGACACCCACTCTCTCAACACACTCAGCGCTCACTACGCTCAAACCGCCAGGCGTGTCAAATTGGCTTCCGACAAACCGACCAACCTTGCGCCTGGGCGTCAT